>CAWVNO010002888.1:70600-200600 GCA_963930645.1 Salticus scenicus | reverse complement strand
TTATAAAAAAAAATTATTATTAATAATTTAAATTTAAATTTATCAAGAGCAAATTTTCGTTAAAGAAATATTCATTCGAATGAAAAACGCAATTAAATTACACAGCTAACATTATAAATGCGCCAAAAAATACATCTCTCATAAGCGTTCTGTTTTGTGGGCAACAGTATGGGCCACTTGAGATTATAGGAGGCTTACTCTTCATATAAATCTAAGCATTTGTTTTTAATACTTATCTTTTTTACACATTTAATATTCATAATTTAAATTTTTTGGAAAATTGTTGCCAGTTTCACAAATGATTGTTAGACGCACAGCTGATCATAAATATATAGAAAGAAAAAAAAATGTATTTTTATTTTATTTTATTTTATTTTATTATTATATATATATATATATATATATATTAAGTATTTTTAATTTTGGGTATTTTTAATTTTCGAGAAATTTTAGGTTTGAAACTTCTCTAAGTAAACTATATTAAATTCACGTATCATTTAATTTAATAAATAAAAGAACTTTGTCAGTAAACCTTATAAAATATAAAAAATCGCAAAATTTGATTCAAGTCAAAATAATAGTCCGGCTTTTCATTAAGTGAGAAATAATAATAAACGAAAAACTTTGTAATTAAACATTATAAACTATAAAAATTCGTAAAATTTGTTTCAAATTAAAATAATAGTCCAGTCTTTCATTAAGTGAGAAAACTAGACAGGAGTGCATTGCCAAACCAGAAATGAGCACTCGCGTCTACTAAGAAATTTCAAGTATAGTGTAACCACGTTTCTCGGGCCTGGCATTGATGACGATTCCAAAAGCTTGGGGGAGTGCCAAATTCATCAACAGGTTGAAGTTCGGTAAAAAGTCAGTCATTTGGTGTTTGCTTATAGCTATTTTCTCTCAACCACAAGGGTTATCACCCCAAGTTTAATACTGGACTCGTTGAGTGTCAGCACTTACGCAAAAGCTCCTATGGTCGCAAGAAACGAGGTTAAATAATACCTTATGCATTTAGCATCACCTGAAATGTTATTTGTCAAATTTTGGAGTAGTGCTGCTATCTCCCAAAAATATAAGAAACAAAACTTTAAAAATTGAATGAAACAAGGAAAAAAGATTTAAAAATTGCAGCATAGAAAATTTTTTAAATGATATCAAATATTTGGTTTCACGAAGAAACCAATGAACATTCATGTATTAAAGTCATTAAAATTAAAAAAATTTTGTCATAATAACGCTTTATTTCCATTTTATTGGAAAATTAAAAAATTTAAACTTGAAAACTTCATTTTTTAAATATTTTTTGTTATATATTTTTTATGCAATGTGATAAAAATTCATCGTGTTATTATTGTTTACTATTATTATAAGTAGCAGCATAAAATGACTATTACTAAAGAGTAATGTAAATGCATGTTAATATATTTTGCGAAGCATCTTAAAGTTCTAAATTGCATTTATTAAGCTTCATACATAAGTATCTATTTGCACAATGAATCATTTGTAAAAATTTCAAAAATTCCTTTGATTTCTTATTGCGTTACATAGGTTTCGATAGCTAAATAGAAAGCATAGTTTCTCTACTTTTTTTTAATATAATAAAAAATATTGAGCGTATAAAAGAGCAACATTTAAATAAGGTTTTATAAGATTTTCATTAAAAAATTTGGAAAATTCTTCCGGGGTTTCCAGAGACCCTTCAGAAAAGCAACAGACACAATTTCTCAAAAACTAACACGCATCTTATTATAATTTTGTACACTTTTACAAAATAGAAACTGGTGCTTGAACAAAAAAAAAAAAAAAAAAAAAAAAAAAAGAATTTTTGGCAAAGTTGTATGAAAATTCAGCACAATTTTCGGTACATTTTACCCAACGTACAGCCTTATGAAATTAATGGACCATATTCCTCGTTTGGGTTCGAGACTATAAAAAATCAGCTGTTTTGGTCAAACAATTCTCAACTCTACCATAGCAAAGCATTGTGGCTTGCAAATTTTTATCTTGCAATATTATTTATAAGAGTTACCAGATTACATGAAATTGAAGTAAGAGTGATATAGTGATAACTTTGTTTTGTTTTTAATCCAGTTTTAGTAATATATTTTAATCTTAATCAACATATGTAATATTAAAAGATGTCATGTGAACTGTGGCGATGTTAACAAATTTAAATGAATGTTCCATCTAATAGATTCCTTTATTAAAGTTACTGAAATTCTAATTATTTAAGCTTTGATGTCTATATATATGTGTGTGTGTGTATAAAATGTTCTTATTAATCTTTTATTCATTATATATATGTATGTGTGTGTGTGTGCATACATAAAATGTTCTGAAATTTTAAGATATGGAATAGTCTTAACTTTATCATTCGATTCAGTTGTTTACATTTCTCTTTTGTTCTTGTTTGAACATTATTATTACGTTTCACTGCAGAAATATTTACGAAAATGTTATGCGTAACAATAAAATGGCATGTTGAATCTAATTTGTTTACAAAATATCGGCCACGTGTTCGGCGATTTTACCTACGGTGACGTCACAGGAATATTGTTTATATAATAATAATAATAATAAAAAAATCCTTCCTGTAAGCACTCGTAAATTCCATTTTAAAGAAATGTGCAAAATTTCATTATGATCGATCGCGCCCACCGCCTTTCTAAAGAATCTCAGAAAACCAGGATCCACCATAAATAATTTTATTTATTATATCGAAAAAAGGGAGAAATTATGCTTTTTTATTAGCCTTTATTTCCAATGCCTTAGAAGCTAGTTTTCAGAATCCACTGTACCTTTAAATCATTTCTTAATTATTTTACCGATATTAAAAAGTATATAAACAAACATATATTTTTAAGCTAATAATCTATAAACAGGATTAGAATTTAAATTGATAAATTGATTTAGGATAAGTTTTAAAATTAATCTATTTCCAATAAAAAATTAATTTTTATATTCCGTATTGAACAGACACTAAACGTTGTTTATTGCTTCGACTGCTGTTTCTTTAAAATTTTGGATTCATTTTTTAACTTAAAATTCTTTAACCTATTATCATCAGTTACTTAATTTAATGTTTGTTTTCAGTTGGCATTTTTAAGTTTTGAAAAGAGAAATATGTAAATAGAGTATATGTAAATAGAGTAATTTGAATTACAATTCTTTAACACAGTTTTAAGTAATATTTAAAAAAAAATATATTAAGAAAGTTTATGCAAGCTGTAGTATGATAATGTATGCAAATATTAACAAAATAAATATTAAAAAATCAGAAAACGACAAGGCCAGATAAGATTGGATGCTAACATTAATTTGCTAGATAACACAGTTAACTTAAAATTAGTACATTTCATATTAAGTTTGAACTCTTTCTTATTTTTGACGTAATCTGTCGTTGTCCACAATTGCTGTATTTATTATTGTAAATTGTGCAGCTTTTGTGCCCTGCCGCATGTAACACATTTAAATTAGTCCAGGTACTCGTCGATGTTGTCTTCTAATATATTGCATAGTTCCAGAGATTCAATACATTTATTTTTAATGACTAGTCATTAATAAACAACCGCCTCATCTCTCTTAATATAGAATTTAATGGAAAGAATGTGAATATCTCTCAAGTATCAAATTCGCAATTTCTCCCATTTCAATAGGAGATATTGCATATTTTTTATTCAATAACTATTAGCTTTAAGAGAGAACTGTAGATGCTCGTATCGTTAATCTAGGTTAGTAATTTATGAGAAATCGTTTAATGAAATATGCTTTGTACTACTGCTATTTTATAGAAATTTCTATGAACAGTTATAAAAATTTAAGCATTAATTTTTGAAAATTAGAGGAAGCAACCCCGTTTTATCACAGACACTCGAAACAATCAACATGGACATTCAAGTCATCACTCAATTGCTGCTGTACAAACCCTTAGAGTCTCAGCGCGTGCACTCTACTCCTTCTATCCGACGCCCAATATGCGCAATCTCTCCTAGCATTACCTTACATACGCAGGAAGGCTGAAAGGTTCCTGGCTTTGCCCCCTTCAAATTGAAATTGGAAAAAAAATTAGGTGGCAAATGGAAGCTAAATGCCTTGATATAAAACTGTACAAATATCAAGTCATTCTGATTTTTGCAACTTTTTTTTTTCGATGCCGAAATATTTGTACAATGATCGAAAGAAGGAACGATTTGAAACATCCAAAGCCATTTTGGCCCATTTTGAAGCTTCACGGGACTTTCTGTCGAAGTTAGTGACAGAACACTAAACATGGTTCTAGTTACATTTAAGATCCTAAAGCAGAGGAAAATTGAAAAGAATGGTGCCACAGGTATTTCCGATGCCGAAGATGTTCTGCGACCAGAAATCTGCCAAAATGTCATGGCGTCCATTTTCTGGAGCACAGATGGAATTCTGTCAGTAGACTTCTTGCTTCAGGGCTCCAATAAACTGAAGAGTAATATTCTAGCCTTCTACACTAACTAAAACAATCAATTAAGAAGAAACACTGGGAAATTTGACCATAGAAATTCTGTTTTTGCATGATAATGCCACTACGCACACTTCCAAGATTGTTCGGGCTGCATTTAACACCCTGAGTTTTCAATTGGTTCACCCTCCTCTCTAATCATTTGATCTAGACCCTTTTGATTATTCTCTGTTTCCTAATTTGAAAAAAAAAAAACGCCTCGAGGAAATTTCAAACGTTCAATATGGTACTGAAAGCTGGTTTCAAGAACAACCAAATGCATTTTATTTCAATGATTTACAAATGTTAGAACTACAAACTACATATGTTAATGATCTTACAAATGTTAGTTTTGGCCAGATACGAGAATGATTTGGCTTAAAACTATTCTTATTTTGTAACATTACATCTAATTTTTCAAAATATCTCTTCGTGTCCGACTTCTGAGACTATGCAATGTTCGCATTTTTACGCAGTCTTTTTCCCTTTTTATCCTTTTGGTGTAAGGGATAAAAAGTTGTTTGGTTGTTTGGTTTGATTGTAATTTAGTGCTAGTATTACAAAATCTATTGTCATATTTCTATTCATATCAGCGTTTTTACTTTTATTTTGTACAGACATTCTCATTTTTAGTATTGTGTTTTTCTTTAAATCATTTGTTGATACTTTTAATATTTTAATCAATGTTTGTCATTTTTTATGACTTTGTTATATTAATTCCTGTCATATTATACCACTCACAAAATTTTCATATGTATCTGTATCTATCTATCTATCTATCTATCTATCTATATATATATATATATATGTATATGCTATGTATATATAATTCTTATGTTATTAAGAAAATTCTACTGCATATTCCTTGTTTATTTTAGACTCCCACAAAGTGAGTCACTTAGTATTAACTTAATAACTCAATAATAATATTACATTACAAATTATTGTATTGATTCTTAAGAAATGATGAAATATTTTGATAAATTTAAGTGTTTCTAGTAACATGATACTTTATTCTAAAATTTAATTTAAAAATATTCTTTTAAACATGATTAAAGAAAAAAACTCATTAAAATCTCTTTTAAATATTTCGAAAAATACGCTTCTACAAACGTATGCTTCTTAAAGGATCATTGTCGTATTAGAAATAAGATCCAGTTCGTTTGAATTAGTCAAATTACATGGTTAATAATACGGTTTGTGTGCGTTACTGAGACCTAACTGAAATTTAAACTCTAAATAAAAATTAGAGGATTACTGAAACATATTATAAATTCCTGAACTAAATTTATTTTCGAAAGAATTCTTGTTCTTAGATTTAATGAAAATTCTTCAATTACCCAATATAGAAATGTTAAAAAAATTTCTTGAAATGCTTATTTTATTAGATTAAGGTAAAATAAAATTACTGCTAGTATTTTCAAAAAATGTAAATTATTTCTTATAACGATAAAAGTTGTATACTCTTTATATTTCAAGTATTGGGGGGTATTAAGTATGTATACAATTATATATATATATATATATATATATATATATATATATATAGTGCATGGATCAATATTTGACTAAACAAGAAACATTTTTATGGGAGTCAAACATTAAAATATAAATCTGCACTCATCACTGACTAACTTATTCTGTAAGATAGCACTATCATCGCAAATTTTTACATGCGTACATGATTAAGTACAATAATTGAATAAAGTGAAACTGTAATTGATAACATAGTCGACTAGTTAAGACGTTGGACTTCTGAATGACAGGTCATAATCGGTTCGAGTCATGTCAATGATATTTATGATTTAATTAACGATTTGTATGAAATTTAGATATATTGTGTGTTTACATAAGTGAATGATTTTTGTGTTATAAGAGTGTTTCACAAGCATCCCCTGGTGGACAAAAGAGGAATTTATAATCTATTATGAATAAATAATACTTCGTATTCATGATTAAATATAATAATTTTGTGTTGTGATATTGTTATTTTCAAGATATTAAAACAAGTTACAGCGTCCTCTAGCGGCGAAAATTTTATTAAACGTTTTGTAATGAAAGGATTTCTGTGATATAAAGATACATTATGTGTTTAAGTGAGTGAATGGGTATAGTATGTTTCATATAGTTGCTTGGTGGTCAAAAAAGAAATTACTAATCTACTATGAATAAAAAATATTTCATTTATATGAATAAGCAAAGTCATTGTGTGAAGTGAACTTGTGATTTTAATGTTGTTAAAATAGCTCACAGTGCCTGCTAGCGGTAAAAATACGCTGTGAACCACCATCATATGAAACATTGTTATATTCATCACTTTTCAACGGGTGATTTACAATTAACTAGTATGTGATAAATGAATAATAATTAAAATTAACCTTTTCAAGGGAAGTAGGATATACTATTCTCATCTAATTTATGTTGTCAATTCCATCCCAGAATTTTCCATCAGAATTTTAATTCTATAACTTACAGGAAACCATCATTCATATATTTTCTTCTATATTTGCTTATAAATTATGGTGATTTGAGATATTAAATAAGCATAATTAAACTGCATTTCGAAAGGTTAAATGACTATTATTTCATAACGCAATATATATATATATATATATATATATATATATATATATATTTATATATAATAGATATATACAGATAGGTGACAAAATAATATGGTACTTTTAAAGTAAGACGTTTGAATATTCAGGTAAATATATCATAAATTATCCTAAAGCGTCGTGAATGTAAAGCACATGTTATATCATACATATTTCAGTGAAGAATTTGTCTGGATGCCCAAAGGAGATTTCTAATAAATTAAAAAGTAAAAGAATTTTATTTGCGAGTCACTAATAACTTTGTAAAATAATAATAATAATAAGGAAAAAAAAAATAATAATTATTTGAAGTTCGTGGTAGCTGTAGCAAGTAATTACAATTTCTTTTTCTTTTTCTCTCTCTCTCTCTCTCTCTCTCTCTCTCTCCCCCCCCCTTTTTTTTTAATAACCTATATTTATTTATATATCAGTATCAAATACATGCATGCAGATAAGCCTTATTTTATATCATCCGTGAAAGTTCTTACTACTCTTTTTTTATTTATTTATTACATGCAGTAGATTCAAACCAACACAATGTCCTTATATATACATAAAACTTCACATACTACATTAGACACAACAATCAGAATATAAAAATATAAAAATATGTCAAAAAATGAGTATTTTCACTACATAACTTTTAACTACACATACGCAAGCATTAGCAAAATTTATAGAGCTATTCTAAGAAAGAAAGTAAAAAAAAAAAAAAAAACTTAGAAATCATCGTGAAAATTGAGAAAGGTATCGTAGATAAAATTAATTGACTTTGTAGTAATTATACTTATATTTTTGAAAGAGAAAAATTATAGAAGGAGTTTTACGCATATTATTCTTTGAATCAGATAAATATATTCTAGATTATCCTAAAACATCATGAATGTAAAGCACATGTTATATCATACATATTTCAGTGAAGAATTTGTCTGGAAGACCAAAGGATATTTCTAATAAACTAAAAAGTAAAAGTATTTTATTTGCTATCACTAATAACTTTGTAAAAAAAGAAAGGAAAAAATAATAATAATAACTTGAAATTCGTTGTAGCTGTAGCAAGTAATTACAATTCTTTTTTCTTTTCTCTCCCTCTCCCTCTTTTTTTTTTTTTTTTTTTTTAACTTATATGTATCAGTATCAAATATATGCATGCAGATAAACCTTGTTTTTTATCATCCGTGAAAATTCTTACTACTTTTTTTTTATTTATTGCATGCAGTAGATTCAAACCAACACAATGTCCTTATATATACATAAAACTTGACATACTGCATTAGACACAACAATCAGAATATAAAAATATAAAAATATGTCGAAATATGAGTATTTTCATTACATATCTTTTAACTACACATACACAAACATTAGCAAAATTTCTTTTTATAATTTATTAGCAAAATTTATAGAGCTATTCTAAGAAAGAAGAAAGGAAAAAAACCCTTAGAAATCATCGTGAAGAGAAAGATATCGTAGATAAAATTAATTGACATTGTAGTAATTATACTTATATCTTTGAAAGGGAAAAATTATATAAAGAGTTTTACACATATTGTTCTTTGAATCAGTTAACTACAATATTGCGTACATTCATAGAACTGAGGAATTTCTCTGAAATCTTTCATTGGCTGTTAAAAAGGCTTAACGACGACGCTAAGATGAGAGATGAAGCTGTGCTGCACAATATGCAGTTAGAATCAGCATAAATGAATCATTTAAATTAATAAAGTAAAAACTAAGTCCTTCTGAAGCGAATCGGAGCAACTACAATGAAGTCAAAATGAATACTGTTAGTTTTCATTTCGCAGTGAAATCAGCGCTATTACGCATGCGTCAATGCTGCTGTGAATTTTATAGTGATATGGCTAAAAAGAGAGAATGATCCTATGCGTCTTATGACCAAAATGAATGCATTGCTTCGGCAATTACCTCTTTTTGGAAAGAGAATTATCCTTCTTTGTTTACAACTCGCACTGGAAAACAAACAGCACATTAAATATGTTCCTTAGATAATCATGAAAATTCTCCTGTTATACTCACTTATATAATGAATCAAAATTCATTAAAATTTAACCATATAAATATCTATAATTATAAAATATAAAATAAAATATATTAAAAATATAAATGTAACATTATCTTACATCATAGCTAAGTAACTGTCTTGACATATTGTTTATATACACATTTAACTAGGGAAAGCCTGGCAAATTCTGTCATTTTTAGTGAAATTTTTTTATAAATTTTTATCGTTATTATTATTATTATCATCCTACAATATTTCTATGTATTCAGAAATTCTGGCTTTTATACTTTAAATTACCTCAAAATATTTAAAGCTCATTGTTCGGTTTTAATCTTTTTGTAATTTGTGAACCATAAATATCAGTAAAAGAAAGAAAAAAAAATCACATACAAATAAATTAAAGTTCTTTCAATAGGTCGAAATTTCATTAAATTATTGTACAGGTAAATAGAAATTTTTACTTAAACGTCTCTATTAAAATACATTTTTAAGGCTATTATCTTAAATTTGTCAAATCTTTACAAAATTGGATTCAAATGAGATCTTGGAGTTAATAGAGAATTGTTTTTTTTAATATCGTCGTGTTAGATACTCATTAGCAAAACATTTAAAACCAGAAAATACTTGATAGCTTGCTATTTTACAGAATATAATGTCAAAACGCTTTTGAATTAAGAATATTTTAAACACGGAATTAAAAATTAAATTTCCTTTCCTTTTTCTAGCTTTTGAAATTCAATTCTCTATGTGAATGACTTTCTAATTAGATTGCATTTTAAATTGAAATAAGTGGGATATTTTTAACATTGGTGCTTGAATAATGTTGCTTTAATTTTCTGACTACAATTAAATTATATTTAAATGCCAATATTTGGAGCTGTTGAGCATAATATTTAAGCAAAAAAATAATAATAACAGATTAAAAATTTTAAGCTTACAGTTTTTATTAAAAATTTATTACAATAATAAATTAAAGTTTATTTGAAATGTGTTCATGTGAGTAAACGAACAACTTACTTTAAAATCATAAAATGTGTAATTATGGGGGGGGGGGGTGTTCTATTGATATTTCCCTTATTTTTTATTTTACTGTCTTATATTATTTTTATTTTATTAATTAATTATTTTATTTTATTATTTATTTATTTGCTATATCGATTTATTTATTTCCTGTGAAAATTGTGTGACGCTAGTTAAGAACTAAAAAAAAAAAGAAGATTTAAACTTTAGTAATTGTGGCATGTTTTATCTTATATATGTATCAGCATTTAATTTTAAAATCCATTTTTATCTTTAAAGCTATTGGTTAAAGCAGAAAACAATGTGAGGTAAAATTATCTGTGGGAGGAAAATGCAAACATGTAAGTAAGCGTCTCATTTAAAAAATATGACAAGCATTTGATTAACTGTTATAGAAGGCGTTCTAATAAAAGTAGGTTTTTGATATTAGTTCGAATGTACATTAAAGTATGAAGGAGATTTTAGAAGAAAAATCTCATAATCTGTATTATCGATAACGTCCACATATCAGAGATGTTAGACTTAGTATTTTACTTTCTTCACTACCTTGGGTAATAGGAGTACTGCATTCGGTAAAAAATTTCTTTACTGAGATTCACCTGATATACACAATTTAAGGTTTCCTGAGTCCAAAAATATAATTTTAAACTAGTCAGTGCTGAGTTTGTGTATAAGGTGTAAGTGTGTATGTAAATGAGGGATTGGTATAATCTTCTGACGATCATATCTACAAAATGAAAAGTAATAGAACGATGAAATTTCATAATTAAGACATGTCCGATTTTGAGAGAATTTAGAAAAGTGTTGGTAAAAACTGGAAAATAAGAAGTGGGATATTGAAAACGTAACCCTTAAATGTCGAGTGTTGCATCGAGTCATCAACACACCCGATTTTTAACGTACACAAACATCAAACCGTCTCAATTATCTATATTAAAAGCAAAAACTGTTTTATTTAAGAGACAAAAATTTTAAGTTAAAATACATTTAAATATATATATATATATATATATACATATATATATATAAACAATTAAAAACTAGACGTTTCGAAACCCGTCCGGGTTTCCTCATCATTAATTACAACGCAATATGCAAACATTACATGAACAATCAAGGAATTTAAAGGAGTACCGAATATTGAGGAGCCAGTGCGCATGCTTCATTGATTGTGTGGAGATGCTTGGCAGTGTGCCAGCTCTCAAGGAAAATACGCGATTTTCCTGCTTTTAATACCCGATTTTATCTTCTAAAGTATTGTTATAAAAATATTGAAATTGTAATGCCTCTTATTTGCATTGGGAACATTACTTTTTAGCTGCAAACCATAGTTAAAACAAAGACTGATTTCTTCAAGTATTTTTCCCGTGATTTATTTAAGAGAGGAAAGAAATAAAACATTTTTAAATTGATTTAAAATTAATCAAGCATTTAAGGGTTACAAGTGAGACCGTAGTTCCCTATCTCAAAAATGACGCTAACAGTTTTCTTGAATATAGCAATGTAAAGTTTCTTTTTGATCTCCTTTTCTATGTAATTAGTTTGTTATTTGAGAAACATTCACAAGAGTCCTAAATGTATAGTCAAATGTTTGGTCTGGCAAGATGATTTCTCAAAACATGACTCTACAAATTATCTTTAAACTTGCCATATTAACTTACTTTTAGATGTTTTATATAAATGTACATATAATGTAATAAAGGATTCATCAGTACATAATATGATGTGTATGTAATTTTTGTGCTCAATTGTTGGTTTTTGGTGAACAGATGAGCTTGTTAAGTTTTGACGGAAATCGGAAGTGGGAACAAAAGTTCATATCTCTAAAACAGCTTCTCCAAATCTGCTACAAAACCACTTTCTAAAAAGTCATTTCACATGTATGACTTGGTTAATAAAAGGAAATTTATAGGTATTCAGTAGGTACATTTGTGGAATTGCGTTACCTTGAACATTCTTGATTGCTATCCGTGTAACTGAAAACTATAAGTTGTAAATACGAATTACAAAAGTTGTAAAATTTAACAGTTTTTTTTTTTTAACTTCAATAAGGGTGGGGGTGGGGGGAGGGAGTAGAAAATATGGCTACCCAAGAAATTTGAAATTGAACATTACTTAGTTTACAGTCGGCAGGAAAGTAATTAAAGCACTAACAGGGTCATTCCATGTCAAATGAACAAAAAAACCCCCTGAATTGTTAACCTGACCCCCTCCAATTTTTATGCATTTAGGCTTATTTATTTGTTTTATTGAGAAATGAATGCATACCACTTAATAAGACCCTATTTCTTTTAGTTTTTACATACTGCAAAAATGGATGAAAAACGCAAATTTTCAAAATTCGTCGCATAATTTTTTTTCTAATTAACTTAGAGATGTAAGATTGATATCATTAGAAAGCCTATAATACAGGCTTTGAAATGATATATCACGTGTATACATTTAAAAAAAAAAATTGTTTTAATTGAAATTTTAAGGTCAAACACTTTTATCTTTGACCTTCCATATCTCAAAAAGTGCACATTTAATTTTCTTTTTAAAATGCTATGTTATTTTTACTTTTATTATCTATAGTCATTGCAAATTTCAGCATGGGATGGCCATGGTATACTGAGTTATAATAAGGAACCATCCATCAGTATTTTCATACTAACATTACGCAAGTCTTACCCATATTTTGTTCCCTAATTAATTTAGAGATATAAAATTGGTATCATGAGAAAACTTTTAATACAGGCTTTTAAATGATATCTCACAAGTATATATATATATATAAAAAAGATTCATTTTAAGGTCAAACATTTTGACCTTTGAAGTTCAATATCTCAAAAAGTATAAATTCAATTTTCTTTTAAAAATATATATAATATATTTACGTTTACTGTGTATAATTATTGAAAATTTCAACATGGGATGGACATGGAATGCTGAGTTATAAATTAAAATGCAAACCTTCATCAATATTTTTATACTAACATAACGTAAATGTTACCCATATTTTACTCCCTGATTAAGTTCGAGATATATGATTGGTATCATTAGGAAGCTTTTCATTAGAATATTATAGGATAATAGAATTAGAAGCTATCATTAGAATACCGTTTTTTAAATGATATATCACATGTATATATTTTAAAAAAATTTCTTTTTAAGGTCAAATGTTTTGACCTTTGACTCAAAATGAACACATTTAACTTTCTTTGAATAATATAATTATTTAATTTATAAAACTATAATTATTTAATACATAATTATTTAATTTTATATGTTATTCTTATGTTTATTATCTATAATTATTTTAAATTTCAACATGGGACAGCCATTTTTTTTTTTTTTTTGTAAAACTTGCGTTATGTTATTAATAAAATACTGCTAGATGGTTGCATTTCAATTTATAACTCAGTATCCCTTGGCCGTCCCATGTTCAAACTTACAATAATTATAGATAATAAACGTAAGAATAACATATAATTTTAAAAAGAAAATTGAATAGGTGCTTTTTGAGATGTTAAAGGTCAAAGGTCAATATGTTTGACCTTAAAATGATTTTTTTTTTTTTTTTTTTTTTTTTTTTTTTTAATATATACATGTGATATATAATTTAAATGTCTCTATTATAAGCTTAATAATAACACCAATATCATATCTCTAAGTTAATTAGGAAACAAAATATGGGTAAAATTTACGTTATGTTAGTATTAAAATACTGACGGTGGGTTGTATATAAACTTATAACTCAGCATCTCATGGCTGTCCCATGTTGAAATTATCAATAATTATAGTTAATAAAAATTTTAATGACATATAACTTTTAAAAGAAAACTAAATATGTACTTTTTGAGATATTAAAGTTCAAAGGTAAAAATGTTTGACCTTAAAATGAAAATTTTTAAAAATATATACATAAGATATATTATTTGAAAACATGTGCATTATAAGATTTTTATTGATATCAATCCCTAAGTTAATTAGAAAACAAAATATGGGTACATTTCTAGTAGACGAATTTTGAAAATTTACCTTTTTTTATCCATTTTTGCAGCCCTGTATATAAAAAACTAAAAGAGGTAGGGACTTACTAATTGGTATACATCCATATCTCTACAGAACAAATAAATGAGCCCAGTTTTTTAAAAATCTGAAGGTGTTAGGTATTTATTTGTATTGATTTGACGTGAAATGACTTAACAATAATTCCTAAATAAAAGATGTGCACCTAATACTGTTTTGTTAAGTAAATATTTGCCGAATCATGATTTAGGCTTTATACTGTTTATAAAAAAATAAGGTGTTGATAAAAATTAGCGATTAAAGTATATATATATATATGCGAAAAATGTGGATGTGTGCTTCAATAATTTTTCTGCCGACTATAATAAAGACAGAAGTGAAACGCGTATGTACAAGAATTTGCTAGCGTTAAGTGTATTTTAACACACCTATTACACAGAGCCTCTTTGCTTGAAGAGATTTCAAGTGTGGGATTCTAACTCCTGTAACAAATCACTAGTGAAATCTTACGGTGATTCTCTAAGGTAAAAGCTAAGGAGAATGGAATAAAACTCTATTATCATGAATGTCTGACTACTCAAAATTGGTTATAACTCGAATTTCCAAACATATTTTAAAATATTTCTCTATAAAAAAAAACCACAGCAGAACTTTACCAAAAACAAACCTTCCAACGCACATTTCTTGCCTTGTATCCTGATATCGGGCATTCAGTGCCTTCGAATAAAAACTTGGAGAACGATTTCACGAACTATTTATTATCAGTTCTGCTTCTGTTTCCGTGATAGCAGAAAGAAAAAAAATTGTTCGATTGCCAAACCTTTTGAAATGGTTTCCATGAATTAGGCGTTGAGACACAAGATTTCGGGTATATAAGTTGTAATTTATGTGAATAATTATGTAGGTGCTCATGTTCCCCATCCACTATGAACCATTCAGTTTTTTTTTTCTTTACGTAAGTTAAATTCCTTAAGAAAGTAAGAATAAAATGATAGTACTTTAATTCAAATTTTATAATCAAGTATCCATTTATTTGTTTTTTATATTGTTAATTTCTCGTTACGCAGTTGGTATTTTGTGATATTTTTAAGAAAATTGTTAACTATGTTCATCATCCCCTCCACCCAGATCCAATCCCCTAATTTTGTGTTTTGAAATATATATGTGCGTATACATATACTACACATATGTATATATATATATATATATGATAACAGAAGATTTTTTTTTTAAATCAAAAATATAAATGCTGTTATTTAAACGTTCATTATCTGGGAAGTTATTATATACATGATTTATTCTAAATAAATGTTTATGTAGAAAATACCTTTTTGTTATCCAATAATAACACTTTTAAAAAAGGCTGAAAAATCAGCAAAAACTGTTGTAAATATGCTTTTATACCAAAATACTTTAATCATAGATTTTTTCGTTAGGGTCATGTAATTTATAGCGTCTTCGTTTGAACTTCGAATATTATAACTTGCAAGTTATTTAATCATTTAAGTCTGTTACATACAACAATATTCGACTGTTCTGCTTACTCAATCACGTGAATTTCGAGGCATTTATAACTTAATATTTATTTTTAAAAACATATTGGATATTTTTGATGAACAGGAAATTAAAATGTCTTGGTTAAATGTTATTTTTTTAAATTTATTTAATGTTATCTATACCACTGACATAAAACTATCGAAGTACTGATATATTTGAAATAATATTTAAAATGCACTATTGAAAACTATTCCTTAAATAAGCATAAAAATTATAAAAGTAAAAAATAACGCAGTTATTAATACTGGATTTCTCTAAAAATCTAGACGTATGCTTCGTTTTTATTATAGTCATTAAAATTTAACATATAAAAGTTTAAAATTAATACCTACGGGATTTTATTAGTAATTCACTTGACAACAGTAGGTTTCAAAAACTCAAACAGATATGCCACACACTGTGTTTTCATCTGATATAGTTTTGAAGAAATTCTACAGGTTTCGTGTAAAAATTTATTTTTTTTTCTAAATATAACTTGTGTAGAATGCAGTTCTAAAGTGCTATCAAGCTTCTGTTTGTCACAGAAATTTATTTTCTTGAATGTGTCATTCACTTTCCAGTAACTTTCATCATCTTAAAATAAACTATATTAATATTTCTCTAACGTGGATTAATTACAATTAACTTTTGACAAAACGGTACGATAATGACGTCATAGAAGAATAAATTTGTTACTTTGATGGTGTGCAAATATTTAATCTAGGGAAATTAATTTTAACTGTTGATTTTTCAAAACATTCATAAAATTGCATTAAGTTTTTGATTGTTTAAAATAACGCAAAATGCTTTCTTTTGTTCGAAAAGTAATTCATACAAAAACTTTCAACATAAAAAAACTGAATCTACAGTGTGAATTAAAAAAAAAAAAAAAAAAAAAAAAAAAGTAAAAAGTAAAGAAAAGCAAAAAAGAAAAAATATCTTTACCCGCAAGCTTTGTTTGTTTATTTGTAAACGTGCTGTTTTATTGACACCTTTTTTAATATTTAATAAGACTAGGAGACGAAATCCTGAAACATGTAATGCTCTTAGAAGATTTAGTAGGGCTAATGAAATATCAGAGCAATCAAATGGTCTTAAGCGATTACAAATTATTCAAGATCATTCCAGACAACCTGTGAAGCATTTTGGTGAAGTTGATGGTCTAGAATAGATAAATATTAAACAGAGCTAGGCTGCCTAGAAAAATATGAAAACTGAGTCATCAAACATGAATTTTATTTTTGAATGATTTCTGTGTAAGTGTCATTAGTGTTTTATCATACAATATCAATTTAGTTCTAAGAAAACTTTGGCTTCTTATGAATTAAATTTATAATATGTGGAAATTTCTATAAGATTTATAGAAGCAGCATTAATATACGATACTCTTGGCATAATTCGAAATATCGCAACGATGTTGTTAGTACGAATCTCGCCAAGTTCATAACTTACACATCTGCAATAGGCATTTTAATTCATTGCAAAAAGGGGACAAAAATTAAAAAAATTCTAAAGGGATTTTATACTAAAGATGTACTGGATTGTGAGTTTTAAATTTTAAAGGTGAATAAGAAAAGAAAGAAAGTGTGAAAAATTACTACGGGTTTGCTAGTTGTAATATATTTTAATAAGTTTCATTGTAATCCTATAACATTCATGTTACATAAATAAAGTAAAATTTCATAAGAAAATTAAGTTTTATCTCATTTGAAAATGATTAAAAACATGCAGCTGTTAGTCTATACTCATGCTTAACATGACCTTGTAATGAGATTTTTAGTATACTGAATCACCCCTCTCCAGACACATTAGCTTGATTCAAATGAACACAAAACCTTTTGCTGTTCTTTTTTAATACAGATAACTTACAGCAGTGCAGAATATTTACTATATAAACAAATTACAAAAGTGATGAAATTGTCTGCATGAAGCGCTGGTATCCGAACTGACAATACTTGTTGCTACATACTTTCAAAACTTTTTTTTTTTTTTTTTAATGTAATAATTGTATTATTATGAAATTAATATTAGAAATATTTTTAATGCTTGATAAGAATTTACATATATATAAGAATATTTATAATATATCATTAGAATATCTATAAATAAGGATATTCATAGTATAAAAGTTCATTTAACCCTCGTTTTCCCAAGATCAAGGCGTTACTGCAGAAAAATTGCTTTCAGGTGCCGCTTGGCACGTTTGTCGAAAATCACCAGCACCGGGCCTTTTTGTAACATTTAGAACAAATCGTCGTGCAACATTCCACTGGTTACGTTTGCTATCTCTGATAAATTAGCGCATTTTTTGAACGAGGTAGTGTTAACTAAAGTTCAACTACAAAATGGGGTCAAATCAGTGAGGGTTAATAGAATGGAAATATTAAAGAATAGCTCAAAATAGATAAATTAAAAGAATTTTTTTAATAAAATATAATTAACAAAATATACTTAAATATAAATTAATTTATGATTTTCTTTAATTTATTTTTACAATATACTTTTAAACATATTTATAGTATAAAGATTTTATTTGATAATTTGTGATGTAACAGAATGTGTATTTTTATAAAACCTCGATTAATATGAAATGCCTATAAAAAATATAATTAAAGAAAATATTAAAATTATAAGCTTTAGACCTGGTTGTCAAACTTCTTACATATCATAAATTATTTGAACTAGAAAAAATGTTATGTCAGAGAAATATTTTATGTAAGTTTATAGCTGGCCGCTTTATCTACGTGTATTTTATACCGTAGTATAAGTGATATACATCCCCAAGGAAACTGAATTTATATGGATTTGAAATATCTCTTGATATTTCAGAGTATCTCACAACATAAATTTCTACTTGATACAGTGTAAAAATATACAGAAATTTCATTTTTAACATAAGTCCTTTAAATGTATTCTCTTAATATGAGTTTTAAAAATGTTTAAGACCATTTCCTTCTTTTTATTAAATTTTCTTTCCTTATTAAAATAAATTTGTTTAATTTAAATATAGATGTTTAATGATATATATATATATATATACTAGCTGACCCGACAAACGTTGTTTTGTCATATAAATTATTTCTAGAGAATATTTTGCTAGAAAAAAATAACTAACGTATTGTAAGTGTGTAAGAATGTGGTACGTAAGTGGAAGATGTATGGAGCGCTGTGAACGGTGAAAGAATATAAAAATAACAAAACACCAATCATTTATTTTTTTAATTTATTAAAATTGATTCATTAAAATTATATACATATCGCTACTTATAACAATATTACTAAAAAACAATATCAATCCCTTAATGCAACAGAGTGTACAATATTTTTTGTTATCCCATCTTTCGCCAATACAAACAAACTGGATGGTTTGCCCACTCGAGAGCCAAGTATAATTGTCCGTGTGAAAAACATGATGTGCTCAAATCTAAGCCACAGACAGACATCGTTTGGCCCTGAGACTTATTGATAGTCATTGCAAATACCAATCTAATTGGAAATTGAGGGCGTTTAAATTGAATTGGCACATCTGTGGGTATAATAGGGATTCGCAGTAGTAATATATTTTCACCTCGGAATTTGTCATTTAAAATGATGGCTTCGATAACATTTTTCATTAATTTTTTTATGACTAATCGCGTGCCGTTGCAAAACCGTGGTGGGTTCAAATTACGAAGCAAAATAACCGGAGATCCAACCTTCAGTTGTAAAATATGCGGTGGCATGCATGGTAAATCCAATGAGTTTAAAAACTTTGTTGGATAATTTACAGCTTCGGTGGCATCGCAAACTGTATCATTAGATTTGTATGACACCAAGTCTCCTGGTAACAAATGTTGTATCTTGAGATTCAATTCGTTGGACGTCCACATTTTTTGCTGCTAAAATTGCCTTTTCTGCCAGCCACTCATGATTTGTGTATCGTCTGTGTACATCGGGAAATATCTGGTCAATAAGAGTATCTTGCGAATCAATGATTGTGCAGAAATCGGTCGGTAATTTTATGCATCCAGTTTCATCTGTAGTAACTTTTCCATCGCCGATATCTAACAATTGTTTTGAGAATGTTTCAGCAGATGGATCTTGAAGCTTTTGAACGCACAAATTTACTTTCAGTTGTACTTTTTCAACATTACACCACAATGACGATGATTTTAAGCACGCGTTGATCTCATCAGCGTATGTTGAACGCGGAATAACGGGAAGTGCTTGTCTGAAATCACCTGAAAAGAGTAACAGAGTGCCGCCAAATAGTTTGTCGTTGTTTTTATATCTTTCAATGTCCTGTTCGACGCCTCAATCGAATGTTTGTGTGCCATAGTGCATTCATCCCATATACGAATTTTACACTATTTCACCACTGTGGCAATGGACGATTGTTTTTTTATGTTGCACACTGCGTCTGGGTTATTTTGAATATTTAGTGGCAGTTTAAATAATGAATGAGCTGTTCTGCCTCCATCCAATAAAGTTGCCGCAATGCCAGATGATGCAAAAGCCAATGCGATGCCATTATTTGATCGTATTTCGGCGAGAATTAGCGAAATAAGGAATGTTTTGCCAGTTCCACCTGGTGCACCCAAAAAAAAAAAAAAAAAAAAAAAAAAAAAAAATCCACCTTGTCCTGCCAAAACTGCGAGCATGATGCGGTCGTAAATGGTTCTTTGTTCTTCATTCATTAGTGGGGCATTGCGGGCAACAATCGCTGCCATTTCTACAGTATTGTATTGTAGTTCACGATTCTATTCAGTGCTTATTAAATCAGATGCATTTCGATTTGTTGAATGCATACCGAAATGACTGAGTGGTAAGTTGGCAATGATAATGCAAAGATCTTCAATAGCATTCAATGCTTCATTGTACATAGCGTCACTGAATACTATCGTTAGATGGTTGCACCGTGAACGATGTTGATGCAATATATCATCAGTTATTGAAACTTTGTGATTATCCCATAATGTCTCTGCTCGGGCAGGGAAACATGTAGTCAACACTATAGCGAATAGTAGACGAATTTGTTTTACTGTACAGTTCAGTCCTACTTCAGCAAGCATACACTCTTACTGGTTGTCGTCTTCCAGCAAGCCGAGTGCAAGGCATGCATCTTTATACGTTGGATACCGTTGTCCATTCACTTTACGTAAATCTTGAAATGACAAAGGGCCGATGACATTAACCAATAACAGTCGAAGATAAAAGCACTCAGTCTGCCTTGGATTGACTTTAAATACTCGGCCCAAGGTGTTTGATTTGAATAAACCGGGACATGCATCAATCGGCGTGCCTTGCTTGCGGGGCATCCATTTTTTTGTTGGAGCCCATGTGAAATAGCGTGGTATTTCTGAATAGAGTAATGTCCGTGCAAAAGCACCAAAAGCATCCGCACGATTACACAATTCAAAAAATTCGGTGAGTGTAGTTTTTGGTGGATTTATAGCACGATCAATCGCTGTCTCGCTCGTGAAATATACGCGCTGGCCATTTTCAAGATGGACGGCTAAATGAAGAACTGCTGGATCCCGTTCATGAATTTGGAAACCAAAGATACGTCAAACAGATTCATTGGAGCTGACGTACCGGCCAATTCGGTAAAGTGCTATTTCATCGTTGTTATTCACAGGAGGAGCATTCACATTGGTATTTTCAACTCGAAATACAGCCATATCACTGCCTTTATTCACATACTTGCACATGTATTTGATGCTCTTCACTGAACTGCATAACTGAACATTAATATGAGCATTAAATGTTATGCTCAGCAGAGGCGAATATGGGACCACCCAACGGTTATCAATGTCAGTATCTATGTTGTTGACCGCCATAGATAAAAGATTGTCCGCCATTATCGGGATTTCTTCGACGATATATTGGATATCCGTCAACATTTGTGATCGTGAAATTTTTCTTAAAACTTTTAGTACATTTTCCATCTGCACAAATAATAATGACCTAAAAATTCATTTTTCATTTTAACATAAAATAACTCCGTCGGATATTGACGAATTTTTAAAAAGAATATACCATTTTAACTAATTTTAACATTTTAACAATATTAACGTTGAAAAAATATTTTAAACACTTTTGGTTAAAAATTCATTTTTCATTTCAACATGAAATAAATTCTGACATCGTGTTTATGATTCTAAAATATTAACTATGAAAAAATATTTTAAACACTTCGTAAGATACGGTTACGATTCTAAAAATATTAATTTTGAAAAAATATTTTAAACACTTCGTAAGATACGGTTAAAAATTCATTTTTCATTTCAACATTAAATAAATTCTGACATCGTGTTTACGACAACTCACGCCATCTAGGTGGAAAAGTTGTTGAAAGAGTTGGTTAAAAATTAATTAAGAAAGAACTAATTAAGTTACAACTTTCATTTGTAAATCTAAACCATTCTCGAATCCACCTGAAGACACACAAAAAATTTCATTAAACTCAGTTTAGCCGTTTAGGAGGAGTTCAGTGACATACACACGCACAAAAGAAATATATATATAAAGATATATTTAATCATTATAGATAAGTTTTAAAACGTTTTTTGAGACTTTGAAAATAAAAAATTATTAAATACAGACTTTTTTTTCTTTTGTACTTTATCTTTTTTTACGATTAAACCAATATTTAAAACCTTGAATGTAAGAAATATACAAATGTGTTTGATACCAATAAAAAATAAGACATTAAAACCGCTTTATTTTAATAAAATTGTTCTTAATTAAAACAAAACAGTTCATGTATTTAACTGATGTTCCATATTGAAATTTCTAGAATATTTACAAGAATTCTGAAATAAAACAAGTCCATTTATACGTCGGATGTTCTTCATGTTTCTATTCGGGGATTTTATTTCACATGCCTCCGGGCCTGAAGAGGAAACTTAAACATATTCTTTTCCTTCGTAGCATACGACCGACCAGTTGTTCATTGATAATGTAAAATATCGAAATACCCTGGAGATATATTTTTGTTTTTATTATTTATTATTTTATTTTATTTATTTATTTTATTTTATTTATTAAATTTTTTTTTTCAATTACTGTATGATACATTTTACGTTCTACGTGATGCATTAATGATTTATGACATATGTTTATGCCCAAATAAATAAAAAGAAATTTATGTGTTTTTTAAAGCGCAGTGTAGAAACTGGACTACCTATAAATTTTTAACCTTTAACCTGTCTGTCATTAATTTAGCTGTTTTCAAAGGAAGCACTGTTAAAAATGTATCACTAAATTATCTTCTATGAATTTATATTTAAAAATGTATTATTTTGCAGTATTTATTTTATTAATAAAAAATATCGCAAAGAAAGGAAACAAAAGAAATATTTAACACATTTTAAAGAAATATTAATGTATATTATTACGTTAAAATTACAATCCTCCTTTCTAAAAAATGGTATCGCAGTTGTTAATTAACTACTCTGTCTAATCAAAGCTCAAAGAAAATTAAGTACCATTCTTTAAGTAATACTTTACATACATTAAAATATTTATTTAAATAGTTTAAAAAGTTATTGACTTATCATGAAAAGAATATTTTAATAAAATTTCATTTGGTACTAGCTCTAGTGAATAGACAGACCATTTAAAAAAATCTGGAGTGACTCCACTCGACTTTCTGAACATTGAGTAATTAACAGTTTTGTAGATAAAGTAAAGAAAGAGGAGTTGTTAAACAAACAAAAGAGAGAAAAACATAATAGAGTGTTTGAGTATTTTTCTCCATCTATTACACGATGTTTTATTTAACGCTACTGAACTTTGAGCCCATAAATCATAATGATAAAGAATTTTTCGTTGTGTCCCTGTAAAAACCTATAAATGCTAAATTCACCAAAATGCTTATAGTTAGTGCAGCAGTGATTTATAATACTCATATAAATTTTCAGCTCAATTCAATAAGGCGTTTAGATGCTATCGTACTTTTAAAAATTTAGTCCCATAGGCCATAATGATAAAGAATTTTTCTTTGTGTCCCTGTAAAAAAACTGCTAGATTCACTGCTAGATTCACCAAAGTCTATACAGTTAGTTCAACTCTGATATATAACATGTGTACAAATTTTTTGCTCAGATTAATAAGGCGTTTAGGCGCTATCACACTTTTAAAAATTTGGCCCCATAGGCATAATGATAAAGAATTTTTCTTTGTGTCCCTGTAAAAAAATTATAAGTGCTAGATTCTCCAAAATCTATACAGATTGAGTATTTGTGACCTATAATATGTGCATAAATTTTTTGCTCAATTGAATAAGGCGTTTAGATGCTATCGCACTTTTAAGATTTTGCTCCCATAGGCCATAATGATAAAGAATTTTTCTTTGTGTCCCTGTAAAAAAACTATAAGTGCTAGAGTCACCAAAATCTATAGGGTTCGTACTATGGTGACTTACAATATGCGTACCAACTTTCAGGTTAATTTAACAAAGCGTTTAGACGCTAGCGTGTTCACTCACAGACATACACACATACACACATACACACATACACACACACATACATACATCATCGTAAAAATAGTGAAAACGGACTCAGGGGACCTCAAAACGTATAGAAACATCAAAATATCGAATTCGGATTTTTGACATGATTACAATACTTTCCTCACTATAGTGTTCGGAAAGTAAAAATTATCAACGGACTATTCATCAGTTTGCTTAATCTAAATAAATACATATTAAAGATACACTGACGTTTTATATGCGTTAATGATATACCCTCGATGATACATTGAAAATGAGTTAAGATTTATTTTTCTTTTTCTTTTGTACTATATCTTTTAAAGATTAGTAAATTTTAAAACATTTTACTCATCTTGTATGAGATTATTTATTTTTTTCTAAACAAAATTTATTGAACGAAACAGATAAACGAAATTGATTCAATTAATATGCTAAATACGAAGAGAAAATGTTCTTCTAACACTAGCAATTCCTTTGATGCAGTATTACAAATGAAGGAAATATTCTTTTTGTGATTCAAATAATTCGCATTATTATAGTATTTCCAGTGGATGAACTATTTATATAAAATTGGTATCCATAGCTTTATTTTATTTTATTTTTAAATTAGAAAAACTCGTTGACATAAATTCACAGTTCTCCATCATATAGTTCGTCTTATCATACCCATATTAAAAGCAATGAATTCTGCAGATCACTCGCCACAGTCGCAGATTGAAATTCCCCACCACTAAGCTACTCTCCCTGTGCTTCGATGAATTTACTTCATCCGGATTTGTTATTTAATTTTAATGGGGTAAGTTTTCAGTTTTGTGTCAAAGCCACGGTCTTTCTAATCAAATAATATCCTTAATATAGGTCTAAGTCAATATTGCCCTAATTTGCCGTGTTTAATAAAAAAAAATCTCAAATTTGGAATAACTTATGAAGTTTTGAAAGTAGAATATCCAGAGTCAGTGATGTTAAATTCCGATATTATAAATAATATTCTAAAACTCGTAAACATATTTATGATGAAAATAATTCGGATGGATGGATGGATTTTACGTCGCAATAGTGCTGCAATTGGCGACGGTCTGAGACACAACCCTAGAGGTGGTCCGGAGACATGCCCTCACAATTTTGATCCTCCACGGAAGGGATGGCTCTCCCGCTTCGGTGACCCCCAGAGGTATAATTTTTTAATGGAACATGGAGGACATTGCGGCCGCGACAGATTTTACGTGCACCAGCCACCATTAGTGTACACGACGGTCTTTGGCCGGCTCGGAAAATAATTCGGATAATATACATTTATGTGAAGTTGCCTATTCGACGTGTTATGAAAATAGTAAATTTTGAATACCTTAAGAAATTTTCAAAGTAGAATGCTCATAGTTTTAATGAAAATCTTTCCAGTGTCATAAATAATATTATTAAATTAGTCCAACAGCTTTACGATTAAAATAATTCTCATAATACATGTTTATGCGAAGTTTTCCTCTGTTCTCGTATGTCAAGAAAATCGTAAATTACAAATAACTTAATCTTTTTTTTTTTTTTTTTTTTAATTAGAATGTTACAAATCTATAAGATTTTTGGCAATACTGTAATTGATATTTTAAAACTTCTCCAATTTCTTTACAAATATTTGTTCTTGTGAAAATATGTGCATAGACTAACAAACTAACTAACTATTAAACTATGTATTTTACAGACTAATACTACATCGTTTTTGTAATTTTCAGATTCTTCAAACCTCAAAACATGTAAAGTCCATAAACCGAAATCGAAAAGTTTCATTAAAACCTAAATTCCCAATGCATACAGTGTGATGCAAATAATAAAAATAATAGTATAGATTTGTAACATTTTATTTAAAAAATATTAGTAAAATAAATATTGAAATATAACTCACTCAATGTTGAAATAAAACTTATTTAAACATAATTAAAATAATATCTTATCTACTCCATAATATTTATTTTGCACAATACTTTGTAAAATCCTATGTGCAGTCTCTCTGAATACAAACCCCGACAACTCCACGAGGTTCTGGACTCAAAACTGGAAGACAGGAAGTTCGATCCTAGGTAACGCTCATCGCCCTAGCCGTTCGGAGTTTTCCGTAGTTTTCTCCAAAATTCTCATAAATACGGACTAGAACCACTTAGAAAAACCCCCATGGAGGGCATTCGACCTATAGGTCTAGGAACTTAATGCACACAACCCTGAATACAAAGCATTATAAACTGCTTTTAATAATACTGTAGTTATAAAAGTTATTTCTATCAATATATATATATATATATATATATATATATAAGATGATATTTAAAAGTATAGAGAGATATGTAAAAAGATACATAAAAGGTAATATCTTTCTGTTTGTGTGCATGACCTATACATGTGTATAAGAATTTTAAGGCGACAGGGGACTTTCAAAATGTAAAAAATGGACTAACAATTTGATATTTCAATTTTATTAAAATATGAATCTACATAACAGTAATAATGTGCCGCAAAAATTATTTTTTCAATTCCCATCATTCTATGCTGACTTATAAGAGTTTATATTCGTAAACAAATATTGAATCTGTGGTAAAATGAAAATTTCAAACAGAATTTTCTTTAAACTAATTTTAGAAAGTTACATGAAGTTTAAAAAGGCCTACGATTTTTGTTTTATTTTAATTATTTATTTTTTAAATCTTCATGAAACTTCATTCAATGGTTTTTCGTATATCTTAGCACAAAACTTAGTCACAGTTTTTAACTTTTTTTTTTTTTATGTTTAAAATTTTGAAACACACACACACATACAAAAAAAGTAATTATAATGAATTTTCTTTTTTTTTTTTTTTTTTTTTTTTTTTTTTTTTTGCATAATTATGATTGGGGAAAAAAAAAAAAAAAACTGAACTAACTTTTACTAAAATAATCTAAATCAACTTGTAAAACAAATTTGGAAGTCTAAGTGAAAATTAATTAGCTAGAAGCATTTTGAAATTTAACAAATAATTAATAATATTAATCAATATCGTAATTAATTATAATCATGTTAATTTCAGTATGGTATTATTTCCCCTCTAAAATAATATTAACTGAGATTGTAATTTTTTACAGTTATAGAATTATAATTGTAGGATTTTTTTCTTTTTTTCTTTTTTTTTTTTTTTCCTTTTCGAACATACATATGTTAGGAAAGTATTGTAATCATGTCAAAAATCAGACTTTGAGGTTTTGATGTTTCTATACGGTTTCAGGTCCCCAGAGTTCTTTTTTGATAATGTATGAATGTGCGTGTGAGTAAACAAGATAGCGTCTAAATGCTTTGTTAGAATGAAGTGAAAGTTGGTACATATATTATATGTCACCGTAGTACGGACCCTATTGATTTTGGTGAATCTAGGGTCTTATAGTTTTCTTTACAGAGACACAAAGATTCTTTATAATTATGGCGTATGGGACCAAACTTTTAAAAGTGCGATAGTATCTAAACTTCTTATTTTATTGAGAAAAAATTTGCACACATATTATAAGTTTCAGTTGCACGAACTATGTGAATTTTGGTGAATCTAGCACGTACCCTTTTTTTTTTTTTTTTTTTTTTTTTTTTTACAGAGACACTTTATCATTATTACTAATGGGACCAAATTTTTAAAAGTGCGATAGCGTCTAAACGCCTTATTCGATTCATCTGAATATTTATACATATGTTATAGTTCACCTTTGCATGAACCGCATAGATTTTAGTAAATCTAGATCATATACTAGGTTTTTTTTTTTTTTTTCTTTTTACGGGGACAAAACGAAAAATTCTTTATCATTATGCCCTCAAATTCTATAAAGTGCGATAGCATCTAAACTGTTACTAAATTCTATTGAGTTGAAAACTACGCGTTACAGATTTGGAGAGCTGCAATTATAGTTTACACAAATTACTCTAACACAAAGAATAATTCTTTATCACTGGAGCTTATGGGCTCTAATTATTTAAAGGGTTGCTTGGTTGGTTGGGTTTTACGTCGCACTAGTGCTGCGCAGATGGGCAATTTATTTAAAGGGCGATAGCACCTAAATGCCTCATCCGATTGAGCTTAAAATTTATATACATATTACAGATCACCTTTGGCACAAACTGTATATATTTTGGTAAGTCTCGCACTTATAGATTTTTGCAGGTGCGCAACAAAATTTTTTTATTATTATGATCGCTGGTCTCAAAACTTTTTAAGGTGAATAACGTTAACGTATTTTAATACTTAACGTATAATCTCAAATTTTACAAGTTCTTCATCTCTTAATAGGCGAGTCGTATTAATCCTGGACGATAGGACCCATGCCCCAGCCCGCCCGGTTGCATATAATGAATGACTAACGCTTTCAGCACCTCTTTGGCGCATTGGCGAAACCGCTAAAGCATAACCAGTTCTATCGCCAATTCCGCTTCCGCTCCGAAGTTTTTTTTTTTTTTTTGACCTTGATCAACGTATCGTTTCTTTTTCCAGTCTATGACTTGCTTATTAGATGAAACTCTTATAACGAAATACATTAGTGAATAAGGAATGATGAAATGAAATAATGAAATACATTAGTGAATACATTAGTGAATTAGATAATAAAAATGAAAGAAAGAAATTTCACATTTATGTTAAAATAATAATAAAGAAGAAAGAAAAATAACTTTTCTTTTTTCTTTTTCTTTTTCTTTTTTTTTTTTTTTTTTTTTGTTATTTCTTTAATAACCAATCAGTGGGGAAAAAAAAGAAAAAAAAAAGAATGAATGAATGAAAGTGGAGGCGACAGCTTTTATTTTTTTCGAAAATATTAAAATTAAATATATCAGCTGAAGTGAAATATAATACCTAAAAATGGAAGAAAGTATCCTCTGACTTGCATAGAGCATAATTACTTTCCAACTGTGCTTACTCGTTACATAGTTTAATCTATATTCTTTAGTATATTTTACCTCACAAGTGACACTTAGAAAACATTTTATTTTTAATTACGAAGGAAGACAACTCGAAACAGTTATTTTTACAGCTTTACTTTTAAAGAAAATCGTACTAAAGCTTAGTTAGGTGCATCCCTGTACGTTATTTAAAGACAGCAGGTACACAAAATTATATTTTGTTTTTAACTGCAGAGAAAAAAATATCACAAAAGCATATTTGCCAACTTGTACTTTTTTTTCCCTACTGGTAATTTTTAATAAGTGTTTTAGTAGTTTTCTGCGATTAAACATGATGAAACTTTTTGCAGAGAAATAGTGGTGCTAAAAAACCGTAGAAGAGTGCACCTATGTGAAAGAAATATTTTATAATTTTATTTCGAAAATGAAAACATTTAAAAATTTCTGTAACCTCTATGTCATCTAAAATTTTCATATACTCAATTGTCCATACGGTGTACTTGAAAAAAATATTAACACTTTAAATTTACTTTGAACAATTTCCATTTACATCTCACACTATATCTCAACATAAATGAATAATTTACGCTAATCGTACCTTATTCTACCAGAGAAATAGGTTTGTGCATTTAAATAATGTGTAATTATTTTAAAATATTTCTCACAAACCCCAATGCATCGTAAATCTTTAATAAATATCAGTACACAAAACGGTTGCACAGTTAATGCAATATTCAAATGAAAACACCTGAAAAAAAAAAAAAAATTCGATGGTGTTTTCCAAGCATAAAAATAACTGCACATTCTGATACAAGAATGAAAGAAGCTAGAAAAATTAAACTGAAGCCTATTTTTGTTTTCTATGTAATCAAATGTAAAATTTCCTACAAAACCAAATTTAATTTAGGACGATAATTTTTTTAAGTACATTTTTTTACATAAAGACATGGGGTAACTGTGTTGCGTTCCTTAGCAATGGTTGCTCTATTCATTTTTAAAAATTTCTTTCGCATGTTTTCTTTTAATTTAACTTTAATTACTTTTTTTTTTATGTTACAGAACAAAAGAAGAAGAAAAAATAAGCTGGTTTAAATATAAAAACAATGTTTAAAAAATAAATAATAATTTAAAAAAAAATATTTACTTTAAAATATGTAGTTGCTTTTCTTAACAACGGTTAGAATCATTTCTTGAAAAAAAGAAATTGGCGCAAGATAAAAAAAAAAAAAAAAAAAAAAAAAAAAAGAAGAAGAAGAAGAAGAAAAAAATCTCTTTTCTGCCAATTTTATCTTTAAATATATTTTTTAAACTTGTTTTTATTTTTTATTTATTTATTTATTTTTACTTTTTCTTACCCATATATATGACAGAAAGAGTATTGTTTTGCGGTCAAATTTGCGAAAATGAGTTCTTATTGTATTTACATGTTTTAAGGTCCATTAATCCAAAAATCAGGTTTCTAGCGATTGATCTGTGTGTTTGTCTGTGTGTGTGTTTGTGTCTCATCAGCATATCTCAAAAAATGTAGTAGCACTATATATAACCATAGAGAAAGTACTGTTGTGAATCAAATTTTCAAAATTGAGGCTTTTTTTTTTTTTTTTTTTTTTTTTTTTTGTATATTTGCATGTTTTGAAGTCCTCTGAATCCGAAAATCAGATTTTTAGCTGTTGAACTCTGCCTTTCTCTCTCTCTCTCTCTGTGTGTCTATGTGTTATCAATCATCATATCTAAAAAATAAATTATAGCAAAGTGAAACTTAGAATTCTAAATCTATATCATATAGAGATGCTGCACCAATTTTTGCTGAGATTTAACGAATGCTTCGTTTTTGGCACATCGAAAAGAATTTCAAATGCATTATGTCTGTAGGTGAAATTTTTGATAGGTGCAGTTTATGTTATACTAAACAAAATTAAACGAATATACATTTTCTTTTACATGTATAAAAGCATGTTTCGTGTAGAATATGGTATGAAAATTATTCACGATTCATTTACAACTCTATCCAATAGAAATAGAATATAATGGAATTATATTTGGGAATTGTAGAAAAACTACTCAGAGGTATGAAAATTAATTCTTCTTACACATACGGTAAATAAAGTATTTTTTAAATGAAATTTTATGTGCTTGTTTTTGTATAACGCGTTTCGAGTTTTTTTTTTTTTTAATACTAAAGATTAAGATTTTAAGTATTTATTCTTATGTATGTCTGTTATCAGCGTAAGTAATAATAATAATAATAATAATAATAATTGTAGCCAGTTTACATGTTGAATTTAAAAGTTCATGTGAGTTTGCTACTTCAAAAGCTTGATTAAAATTGAATTCCATGGAGTGATGCTGGTGATAGTCCTCTGAATAATTTTGAGTAAACTTTTAAATTTAATAACAGTCTGAATTCTACATAAATATAAGTAATATATTCAAACGGCTCCTCACACAGAATTATTTGTGAAATAGAAATATTCCTAAATCTCTTTTGAATTTTTTTCAGCGTAGGCTTGTATACATTACTCGTTAACTTATTATTTCATGTGCAATCAGTCTTTACTTAATTGAAATGCAAGAGAAGAAGTTTTGTGAGCGTCACACCAGATTGTTTGACTTAAACCCAGAATTTTAACCAGACTGTAAAAAATGAGAGAGAGAGTGTGTGTAAAACCACTTTCAAATGGTGTATTTTGTCTGAAAGCAATATTCCTATAGCCCTAATAAATGTATTATTTTTATTTTATTTTTAATATTCAGTAAATATAATTAAAACAATTTATTCAAATTGTAAGTGGCGCATTCTTTTGAACCTGTACACAAATTTACAAATATAGAAAAATGAAATAATTTTTTCGTAAAAAACACATTGATATTATGTAAAAAAAAAAAAAGGGTAATAAGATAATTTATTGCTTTTTAGTAATCTAATCTAATCTCCTATCATTTTACGATTACGTTCACAAACTGCTGAAAATTAGTAATATCAATTCGTATAATTATGACCTTTAAAATACGCTTAAATAATAATAATATTCCTTAAAAAGAAAAAAAAAAAAAAAAAAAAACTTTGTATTTTGTTTCAATACCTATTAAAAATAAATTTCATCTTTTGAAAAGACTTTCTTTTTATTGCATCCTCATTTACAATTTACCAGATAATTGCAAAACAACTCCCTTCTTCCCCCTGCTTCTTCCAAGAACGGATTAGGGTTGTTGTGCACTGTATATATGAGGTAGGGATAGGAGAGTGCCATATTTAGTGTGGCGCATTTCATCCTCGCCAACGAAGTTCCCGCGCCAACAGGTGCTGAAAGCGATAGTCTTTCATTATATGCCGCCCGGTTCCCGCTGTTCAATGTGTTTTTCTAGTCAATTTTGTCCCCTTATTACTTCCGGTGTGAATTTTTTTTTTTTTTTTTTTTTTTTTTTTTTAACACACTTGACATTGTGAGTTTTTTAGCTTTTCTTCCCATGCTATTCTTATGGGGGTTTTAGCCTTTTTTCCCCTCTTTTTCTACATTCTAAAGTGGCGGTGGTTCCCGCCCACCCACCCCCACCAAGAGTTATACTAGGCGAGTCGTATTAATCCTGGACGATAGTACCCATGCCCCAGCTGGCGGTGGTTCCCGCCCACCCACCCCCACCAAGAGTTATACTAGGCGAGTCGTATTAATCCTGGACGATAGTACCCATGCCCCAGCCCGCCCGGTTCCCGCTGTTCAATGTGTTTTTCTAGTCAATTTTGTCCCCTTATTACTTCCGGTGTGAATTTATTTTTATTTTTTTTAACACACTTGACATTGTGAGTTTTTTCGCTTTTCTTCCCATGCTATTCCTATGGGGTTTTTAGCCTTTTTCCCCCTATTTTTCTACATTCTAAAGTGGCGGTGGAACTCTTTTTTTGAATAATTTAAGGTGAATAACGGTGCACAACAAAATTCCTTTATTATTATTATCTCTAGGCTCAAATTTTTTTAAGGACAATAACGTTAATTTAAACGACATACTTTGTAGGGAAAAGTACTCAAACTCCCTATTATAATTTTCTCTTTTGCTTATTTAATGAATTCTCTTCCTTTAATTTATTTATACAATCGTTAATTATTTAATGTTTGGAAAGTCGAGTGGAGTCCCTGCACATATATATATATATATATATATATATAAAGTCTATTCTCACCATAAATCATTGAGCTGTTTTCCGAAAAATTCGGAATGTATAAGCAAAAATTCTTTAATCTCTATTAGAAAAATATTAATAAAATATTTTTAATAGATTGTGTTGCATTTATCTTTCTTATTTCTTCTAAGAACTTCTGATTTTCAGAGTAATTAATTATTATCAAAAATAAAATGGTTAAGAACTTCTTTCCTCTTTTATCATAAGAAAATCTTTAGTAAATTTCTCAAATTTAACATAAATCGTTTGTTATTAATTGGAATTTATCTCTGTTAAAAAAAGAACTAACGCAATTTTGAGTAATTTACGAAAAACGTTATTCCGCATTTTTCGGTTAAGCAACCCATTATTTGCCGAAATAATTATTCTTAACAAGAAAATACTTTTAAGAAAATAAAAAATAAAAGACTGAAATAAAAGGAATCTTCAAGAACTCTTCTTTAGTACGGAAATAATTGGTGAAAAATCCTCAAGCAGTGTTTTAAAGGTTATTAAAAGTTCAATTCTTTCATGATTTCTCTTTGTATATTAGAGAAATACAGAAGCATATAACAAACCATTGTGGTCGATCATTCCGCTCAAACGTTTTCCTGTAGCATCACACACACACACACACACACACACACACACACACACACACACACACACACACACACACACACACACACATATATATATATATATATATATATATATATTATAATGGAATGCATCGTAAAATAATTGTTGAAAATGAGAAAATGATTTAAATAATGAGAAATGATGTATGTGTGGGTACTTTGAAAAATGGGATTATGACTTAGAGTGAATTCCTAAGTGAGCGTGATTAGAGTTAAACCGTAAAATAAATAATATTACATTGCCATAAACTGCATTTAAATAACATATTTTATTCTTCTTATTATTATTATTTCATCACGGGAAAATTAAACGTTCGAAAGAGACAGAAATCATCCAATATTGATAAATTAATTTGTTGAGAGTGTATCGATTATAAACTTGATTTTCAATCGATGATAAGACATTTGATATTCGTAGTGGAGGCGTGAATAGTTTACCAATATCCGACAATCCTATAATTACAGTTAATTATGATAAAATTTCGCCAGTTAAGGAACTGCTTTAAAAATTATCCGAAATACTTTACTATAAGAAAACTTTTAAAAAGTTTTTAAATTTAAAATTAAATATGCATTACTTCTATCAATAAATAGAATATGCTGCTGCTTTGAACAACTACAAAAACTGTTTTCTATTCTTTTCTGTTAAGCAATAGTTTAGATAATTATATTCACAACGAAAATAATTTTGACAGATGTAAAAATAACAATAAATAAATTAATAATAACTCTTTTTTAATGTAAAAATATTCGCTAAAGAAATCTCATACATATTTCCAAATTCAATATATATATATATATATATATATATATATGTGTGTGTGTATATATATATATACATACTATCCATACGTATGGTAGAGAAAGTATAGTTTTGGGGTCAAATTTTCAAAATTGAGTTTTTGTTATATTTACATGTTTAGAGGTCCTATGAATCAGAAAAATATGTTTTAAGCTTTTAGCTACTGTGTATGCATCTGTCATTAGCGTATCTTAAGAACAAACAGTAGCCGAAAGTACATCTGTATATGTATTATATAGAGCTGCTATATTAAACCGCTCATTGACATCAAGCAAATGGTTCGTGTATACAGCCAGCCAAGAAATCTCAAATACTTTATATATGGGCAAATATTATAGCAGATGTACTTTAACATCTATAGACTACATAAACAAAATAACATGAGCATATATATTTTATGTGCATAAAAACATCTTTCGCGTAGAATAGTGTAGAAAAATTATTTACCATTCGTTTTCTGGGCTACCTAAAATAACTAGAGTAAAATGGGACTTACTGGAAAATTGCTGCACTTTAAAAAATAAAATGCTATATTTCACCAGAAAAACAGTTCCAATTAGCTGTAACTAATATTTTGATGCAAAGTTTCTCGATTTCAGTGGTACATACTACAGAAATGACACCATTAAAATGGTGAAACATTGCATCAAAGAATTGGTTGCAGCTAATTGGAGTTATTTTTCTGGTAGAATATAGATATATAGAATTTTGTTTTTAACAATGTAGATATGCATTTCAAAGTGTTCTATGTATTAATAATGTAGGACTATATTTAAGTATATAATGGGATGTGCACATAATTCATAAAGATGGCATTCAGAGCTAAAAATAATTACAGAAAAACGTTCTTTTCTAGTGAATGTAATTGATGGAAGTGCTTTACTATGTTTTACCATGTCTAGAACAATTGCTTTTAAGCTAAAATTAATTTCTCATACAAATATGGTAAATAAAGTATTTTATAAGTTAATTTTTTTGTGTGTGTGGGGGGGGAGGGGGGGGGAGAGTGGGATAGCCAGGTTTTAAACTATCGATATTTGTGTATGTCTGTTATGAGCGTACAATAAAAACAAATAATTGCAGACAATTCAAATGTTGTATTTTGAAGACTATTTGGGGTGGCTATTTGAAAAGTTTGATCGAGATTTATAAATGTCTAGGAACAGTGTGGGTGAAAGTTGTCTAAATAATTGAGAATAAACTTCAAAATTTAATATGATCTTTTAATTCTGTATAAATGTAAATACTATATTGAAACGTAGGTTTGAGGGGACGGAACCTCTTCCCCTTACACACCTATACGTCAAATATAACTTATCCTAAACATATTTTAATTTGTTAAAGTACGTTCATATTCAGTACATATTACCTTTTCCCTTATTTTGCAATCTACCTTTATAATATTCAAAATAGAAAGTCATTTTAATGTCGCGCCAGATTATTTTGTTTAATTATTATTATTATTATTTTATTTATTTATTTTTATTTATTTATCGCAATTTTTATTTTCATTGGTGTTACTGAAATAGAGAATGTAACAAATAATTGTGGGTGATTACTAAGCTTAAATTTATTTTGTAGCGTTATTGTTATCAGTTTCTCTAATATAGAACGCATTATAAAATGTTTCCGGAAAATAAAATATAATTGGAGTAAATAAGATCGAAAAGTTAGTAAAAAAAAAAAAAAAAAAAAAAAAAAAATGCGACAAAGATTTAGAACTTGATCGAAAGTAAGCGGATTACGATAAAGTTAAACATTGTTACATCATTGCAACTGGTATTTTAATTGTTATTTTTCTATCATCTAAAATTTAAACGCTTGATTGAAACTGGAATCATTGAACTGAGATAGTTTAATTTCTACTGTTGCGTGTTTACATAATGTAAACTTATTTATCAACTTAATATAAGGTTTGTGAGACTTGTCGATTAAAAGTTGTTATTTTATTATCAGTATTTGATAGTTCGAGATTTTAAGAGTAGAGATGATATTATTTTCATAATTCAAGGAAATGTTTGGAAAATCTTGATATTTGAGTTTGTATACCTAGAAATGTAATTCTAGGTTATTTTTTTTTTTTTCAAATATTAACATAATTGTTGGAAGATTTATCTATTACTACAAAATTGTCTAGTAGTTTTTTTAATACTTTGAGAATTGGAGTTTTAATGCCTGGTGATTTGTATTTTAATTTATTCTGAAGGAGAAGAGTAACTTTATTTTAAACAAGAATTTTTCATTCTTTAAAGAAACCAACATTTTTACTAAATGTACGGCAATTTTAAAAATGAAAAAATAAATTCCATATTCAAAATGTTTTGCCATTTGCAAGTTTGTAATTTGGGTAGTAAATCTAAATTTTTTTCCCTGTCCCATAATTTTTTTTTTTTTTTTTTTTTTCCAGTTTGAGCATTAATAATGTTTAAATCTGAAATAATAATATTGCCATGGTCATTATCAAAAAAGATTTTGCAAAAACGATCACAGCATTTATGAGCGTAAAAATCAGCGGAATTTGACAATTTTGAAAATGAGTTATAATTAAAGATATTTCTACACAGACGTACTTTATACCAGAAGGTTCATTTGGTATGTAAATCATTTATAGATATTCAATCAATTTACGAATTTCTTTTCAGTTTACTCTGAAAAAAAAAAAGCATGCTTCCTACTTTAACCCCTCTGCTTGATACTGTGGCGTTATAGTTAGCACAATGTTTTGTGATATAGAAAATAAAAAGTTATCTACACATGTATTGAAATTAACGAAACATTTATACAGATGTAGTTCTAGTATGTATATTACAATAAAACAGTTATATGAAATCTACCACAATTTTCAAAGGAGTTGGCAGTTAAGTAATGGTTAATTATCCTTAAAGACAATATGTTTTGTACATTAATTTATATCCATACATACAATTTAAAATCCCAAAAACATTTTTTTTAAATCATGTTTCGTTTCAAAGCAACAAGATAAACAAATAATTATTTAAGCGGTGAAGTGGTAAAATAAATTTTAACAATATTTTAAAATTTCCCATAAAAATATATGTAGAAATTTTTAGAAAACTCTATTTTCATTTCATTATAAATGCAAATTTTTGATATAAAACCACTCGAGAATCGTGACGTATTGTATCTTTTGTTAACATAAAAGATACAATACGTTTCTTTTCTTCACATAAAACTAGCATTTAGTATTTTTAATGGGACTTGGCACCTTTGACTAGGCACCAGTGAAGATTTCAAAGAAAAACTTATATTTTCATTCAGTATTTATAATTTGAACTATGTCAAGTTTGTACAGTAAAATATATATTCGGGCAACAATTCTTATGGTTTTTGATACATTTTTTACGGATTTGAAATCCTTAAATTGCATTTTTTTAGTTTGCATTTTGTGATGATTTCCTGATCTTCAAAATACTAAAACTTCTATAAATAATAAAGAAAAGCCCTAACTTTTTTTTTTTTTTTTTTTTAATGTTAAATAGAACTAACTTAAAAGAATTGGGGATGGATTTTAAAATTTATTAATTAGTTTTTGCGAAAAAAACATATATATATAAATGTATATTTGCATAAAAATGTATTTTAAAAAAATATTATTTTATTTTTAATATTATTTTTCTTTTAAAAATGATGCCAAATCCATCCTTAATTTTCTTAAGTAGGTTCTTTTAAACATTCAAATAATAATAATAATAATAATAATAGGTCTTTTTTTAAACATCTATAGCAATCATAGCATTTTGAAGATTGCGAATTCATGAAAAAATGTAAACTTAGAAAACAAAGTATAAAGGATTCAAATGTGAAAAAAATATTTGATAAACCACAACAAATTTTGCCTACTTACATATTTTACTAAACAAACCTAATATAGTTTAATTTATAAATACCAAATAGAAATGTAAGCTTTTACATGAAACTTTCAAGTCAAAGGTGCCAAGTACCTTTAAAATTACATTAAATTGAAGCAAGAATAACTGGCAGTCTTTCAGACAACTGTTTTTAAAATGAAAAATGGTCTGACATTAATTGTGTAAGAATCTTGAAAAAAAAAAAAAAAAATACTTTTTGAGTTTTCACGGAAAATATATTTCAGATGCGGAAAACGGATATAAGCGAAAGGTAAAATAAAGATAAACACACACACACACAAAAAAAAAAAAAAAAATAATAATAATAATAATGATAATAATAATAATAATAATAAAATCATAACACAGATTACGACTAATATATGTTGCAATATAAAAACAATGACGACGAATAATTATCTGTATTCAGAAAATAAACACTAAAGGAAAATATTTCTGAAATGTTGTGTATTTTTTATACTAAATACTTTTTTTCCAAATAGAGTTTATAGTACAAAAAAGCTTTCTCTTTTAAAATATTTCATTTTAAAAACTATAAAGTAACAACGATTTATTTAAAGTGCAATGTGGTAAAATAAGTTTTAAAGTATTTATAAATACTCCTACATATTTTATTATATTTAAAAAATTATTCTCTTTCTATTAACGCATTGTTGTGATGTAAATTATAATCACTATGAATATTTGGGGGAAAAATACTTTAAAAGTGTTTAAAAGATATTGTATTTTAAAGATATTGTCGAATTATTTTGTTTGATATCCATATTGAAATTTTAATCCCGCTTTCCTTCCAGATGCCGAAACGAAGCTCCTACATGCACACAATTTACCAGCACAATTATCAATATTTCTTACTAATATTACACTCATTCGTTAAAAATAACTTTCATTATATACATTTATATGAAATTTTGTTATACACTACCATATTAAAAATTATGAAAAACAAATGGGATCGCAACTCCACTTGTTGTGCGATTGTTACCCAAATGTAATCAGCGACAGTTTTGGTCAGAATCCAACTAAACACCAAACTTGGTTAAATTCCGTTCACTGGTTAGTAAAATACAGTGTGTACAAAATTTTTGATACACTACACACAGTCAGTCATTTCCAAAAAATAAATAAATAAATAAATCGTGTACAGGACATCTCAAAACCTGTAAATACGACGAAAACTGGAGTTCAAAAATTTTTACGAATACAGTATTTCCTTCTTACATATATAAAAGTAAAGTAGAAATAAGGTAACAACAAAGGCGCTTCACACTGTTGAAAAAAGAATAACCAAACCCTAATTCTAAGTATACTGCCAGTTCATTTCTGACGAATTCTTTTTTATTTATTTTTTTATTTTTTTCCTTTCCTTTTTTTTTTTTTTTTTTTTTTTTTGTGCGTGTGTGTCTTGTTTTGTTTTCTTGTTAAAACTAATGCTGTGCAATTTTCTCAGCTCTCTGTATTCTGTGTGGGTTCTAGCTTCATCTACGCTTCACTGCAAGATTTATTATCAATTCAAAACACAATTATTCACCGAAGTTTGCAATAGCAATGGGATATCGTCGCAACCTGTTTTATCTTTCGAAATCATTTTTAGAGGTACAAACATTATTTCTTTGGCAAAAAAAAAAAAAAATAATAATAATAATAATAATAATAAATAAATAAATAAATAAACAAACAAATAAATAAATAAAAAAGTAAAAAAAAAAGTACATTTATTCTGTTTATTATTTATTTATTTATTTATTTATTTATTTATTTGTTTACTTGTTTACTTGATTTTATTTATGTTTACTTTCATTGCTCAATGAAAAATTTCTTCCTATATAAGAAGGAAAGGTCAAACTGGGCCTCGCAGCATTCCTAAAATTTTACTCGTATGTTATTATATTGTTATAAATAATAATAATAATAACATTTTAATGGTAAAATATTATATAAAAATTTATAGTTTTAAAATAGTAGAGGCATGTAATAAAATGATCTTAAAACTTTAAAGAAAACTGCGAGGCCTGGTTAAACATATTCCATTTTTGGAAAATTACTAACGCCACAGCGCTTCTTTCACTCCGATAGGCCAAATTCTGTTTCAGAAATGAAAACCATTTATCCAGTAAACACAACTTAAAAATTTACTGTGGTCTAGTCATCATATTTTCTACAAGAGGTTGCTGAACTATCACCAGTTTAGAATGGATCCTTGTATTTTAAATTTAATTTCTAAAATTCTCTCTTATTATTACACTGTATATATAAGAAGAATAACTGTAAAAAACTAATAATATATCCATAATTAAAAAAAATCTTTAAAAGAAATTGAAAACAATAGTAGAAATATGCAATATATATATAGGAGAATGTCTCCTGTTGTGAGCCTTCTCCGGTTATGGGCATCTCACCATATGTTTTAATAAAAAGCAAATATGGTGGATTTGAGTACTGTCAAGCATGTATTGTGATAGTACGCAGATTTTGTGCTAACACCGAAGTGAATAGATGAACTTTCTTAGTAAATGCAAGCATCGAAAAAAAAAAAAAAAAAAAAATCTGAGAAATAGCAAAACAAAAGTGATTTGTGAATATTTTCTGAATGCGATAAATCGAAATGAATTAATTCAGAAATGCAAATGCAAGGTATGTTTATGCAGTATATATGCATTTATATTTTGTTATGCAATATCGAATTCAGCCAAAATGTGGACAGAAAATTCCTTTTTCTGCCATTGTAAAAAAGGTTGTCATTCCCGGTTGTGGGCACCTTCATGTAAACAGTTGTGGGCACACTTGTTTTGTTTTTTTCATTTAAAACGCGTGTTTGACTAACAAACTGTCAAATATGTTCGTTTATATCAAAATAATATATTTTATTAGTGTTTTTATGTATGTTTAGGAAAGTAAGACAATTCTGCCTTTCAAAGTGCCGGCCAAACGAGCTAAAAATTGGAGTCTTAAGAACCTGATGATGTCGACTTCTGTGTCATCTGTTTGAAGCACCTTCTACTATGCCTAACAAGAGCCATCTCAATCAAATGCAACGCGTGTGATCGTCTGGTGAATTTGAAGTGTGCCAATATACATGCAAATTATTTTACTTGCTAGCATTTCACTTCTGATTTGGAGAACGAAGATGATGATGAATAAAATTGGAAAAATGCTATTTCTTGTTATTATTTCGGCCACTGAATCCTTACAAAAGGAATAAATTTTGTTGTTTTCTGTATTTATTATGGTTTTCCATTATTTTCCCATTTTTAACGGATTTTTCAAATGTGCCCACAGCCAATTACAAAATTGTTTTTGGTCAAAAATGACCACGTCACAAAATTTATAATAATTTTTTTCTGGTTGACGAAATCAATACAGTTACTTCATCAAAAGTTAGCTAAGAGTTCTAGCTTTCCATTGGTATTTATATGTTTGCATAATACATACTCTATCAAAAGTTATAAGCCAAAGTAAAAACTATGCCAAACAGGAAACATTACCCTATAGATATATATAATATACATATTAAAAACAAAAATAGTCACAGATTTTAGATATGGCTGTATTTATAATTCTGACTTTTATGTCACTTTTCTCAATTCTTCCTCAAATTACTTAGAATTTTTATATTTTATTAAATAAAAATTGATTTTCTAAACACACACACAAAATAATAATAATAATAATAATATTTTTTTGCATTGTCATTTCTTTAAAAATCATAAAATTTAAGATTTTTTTTTTCATACATTATGTATCATTCATTTTAATAATAAAATTAATTATTACTTTTTATCTCCAATTTTCCGCCATTCTTAGAATAACATACTGATATTTTACTTTTAGGTACAAAATACCTTTAATGTGTTAATCCTAGTTAATTAATTTTAGCTTCTACTTTTTTCCATTAGTTTAGTGAATGGAGTCAACAATGAACACAGAGGTAAATGTTGTTCATTATCTTTGATTAAACTTTCAAAGAATGTTTTAAATAACTCTCCTTAACAATCTTAAGGTAACATAATGTTTCTGGCTTGTAAAAATAAATTATTCTAAAAATAAAATAAGTATGATGAGTCTTATATATATATACATATATAAATATGTATAGTATATATACGATGTTTAATTCTAAAGAGTGTTGGTGTTGGTATATAGGTTAAGACCAAATGAATACAGGATGGCTCTAATCCTGGAGAGGCTCTAATCCTGGAGACTGTGAAATCTTTCTACCGTGGAATAAGTGGAGTAAGTGATCCTGAACACGTATTTACGGGAATTTCATAGAAAACAAAGGAAAACTGGACAGGCTAATTCAACAATCGTGACCTGGATTTATATGTAAGGAAAGTGTACCAGCTAGAGCCCCTATTAATACAGGCCGACTCACACCGAAAATGTTGCTCAAACCGAAATTGAATTTATCATTTTCATTCTATTTTTTTCGAAATCGTTCAGATCAAATCCATACCATGATTGATTTGAACAATTAATAGCTGAAAAACTGTTTATAATTTCAAAATAAATTTCGATAAAAATCCCACAAAGACAAGAGCAGCGGGCAACAAATTAAGTTGTGATTCAGCTCCCTTTTTTAGAATCTTTAGTACCAGCGGTTGACACTGTAATAGTAGTAGACACTCTTGAATTAATATTCTAAAAATAAGTTTTCGAACTCGTGCATGGATTCGTCTTGATTTAATCATTAGTGTTACATCGCTCCTGTCAATTACATCGTCTGTTTTCATACGATTAATATAATTACACTCTCTAAAATTTCTGTCGGAAGAATTGCATTTTTTAGAAAACTGATCACTGTCTTGACTCGAATAAGAGTGTGAAAATAATATATATATATATATTAATATGTGAAATTTCTAGCTTTTCGTGAAAGAGTGAAATTTAGTTACTGTGCCACAAAAAATAATCCGTTATCTCTCGCAAGGAAATGACAACATCAATCTTTGTTGAGCGCAGTGTTGCAAGATCTGGCGGATTTTGTATTCAATAATCACCAATAATTTTGGAAGGGGTATTTGATATACATAATAAACTATCAGTCTTCGAAGTGATTAGGCAAACTTTACAATTGAAAATTGTCTGTGATTATTGAATAAAAAATCTAATGTGGACACCACATGACTTCCTTATACAACTATAGAAATATACATATTGTTATGATAACATTGACAGATTTTCGTAAGGTAACCGATTCGTAAATAAACACGCAGGTTCCAGTCCACAAACATTCCTTAAAACAAAAACTAAACAAGGAAAAAAAACTGCTTTTATATATACCGCCGAAACAAATACAGTAGAATTTTCTGGAATAGTATTCCACGGCTTATTACAGAACCCCTCATTCTCAAATGCACAACTTAGAGTACAATCAAAAGGATTCGAGTACAGATAGCCCAGTTCTGTTCACTTTGTCAAAAATTACTGTCGAGAAACCATAAATTTTACCAGTATAATTAATTGCCAAGGAAATATTCAAAAGGTGTCGCCTTCAAAAAATATTGAAAAACATATATGCGCTTTTATCTTCACTAGTATCGCCCAGTGGTCGATACTCGACCATTTTTTTTTTTTTTTTATTTTTTTTTTGCAAAGCGAGGCAAATTAAAGTTATTGCCTTGTCCTAAACAGAATGCAATTACAACACAGCTGCGGCAATTGTCGAAAACCGAAAATCTAAAACTTTTTTGAATCTTATATTTTCTACTTATATATGCAGAGGAAAGAAAATCCACTTTTTAAAAAATCCACTTTTTAAGAAATAAAATTAAGTATAGTCAATTTCACTTAATTAAAATGCAAGGAAATCTCAAAACGTGTAAATTCATCGAAAACCGGAAATCAAAAGTTTTTATGTATCTTCTACTTGCTTCTTCTACCCACAAAAGCTAGCAATAAAGACACTTTTTTAAAAAAATAAGAAGCCAATTTCAGTTAATTGAAACGTAAAGAAAGCACAAAACATGTAAATTCAGCAAAAAACGCAAATCGGAATTTTTTCCGTATCGTCTACTTATACATGCAGCAGTTAGTAACAAATCCATTTTCCTTTTATTTAGTGTATTAGTTGAATACTTATTGTTTAAATATCACTCTTTGAAATGAAATGTTTATGTTTACATTCGAAACTGAAAGTTTGCCATTTTTTTTTTTTTTTTTTGGAGTTTTGTGATTTTAAATTAAAATTTTATCAATTTTACAGAAAAAATAACTCAATCAAACACATGTAGACAGTAACTTATATATAACTATACCCAAATATCGGATTTAAAATCGGCAGATAATTTCCGTTATTTTTTAAATTTTTTTACAAAAAATCCAATGGACGATTAACATAGAAAATCTTTTTCATGGCTCCATGGACAGACAGTGACGTCATCACTTCGCTTGCGTATAGTAATGCTACATTATACAAATTACTGTGTCTATGGTTTTACTTGAGCTTTATGAAATTGCCAGATTTAACAACTTTCTACTTTTAGGTATTTTTTAATGTAATGGAATACGTGTATAAAAGAACAAAAATGGGGGAAAATGCATAAAAAATAAATGTATTTTTAAATACCTTCTTGACATCGTAAGAAAATAATATTTGTATTCGCACCTTCCGGCTAACCATACCTTTCGAATGATACCATTTTCAACCCTCTACTCCCATAATTAATATGTTAAAAAGGGACTACAAATTTTATGTTTGCCTATTAATATATAGATAAAACACCAGAAAGCGAAAAAATTATCGGCTGAAATGAATTACAGCAACCTCAAAAAATTATCAAAATTATGCATTTTTGGCGATTTAGCGCTGTTAGGCGATAAGTTCGCTAGCAGCGAGATTGCCGTGTACGAACAGAACTTTGTTTTGCTTCTCCGCCAAGTACTCAAAATCAATCGTCTAACAAATCGCTTATCAATCGTATAACAATGATTGTACCCACTGATAGTCATGCAGACTCGAGGACTTTAACTCTGTTATCCAGGCGGAGCTTTTCGCTATAGAAAAGGCCCTGGAGTGGGTCACCACTCAAACCAACATCAATAATAAAACTCATATTTTCAGCGACAGTCTATCAGGTCTGCAGGCCATTGTCCGCCACAGGTCCCGACATCCTCAGTTTCTTAAAATCAAACACCTTTTGAAGGATCTAAATCTTCGAACGTCCCTGGCACACGTTTCTGCCCATAGGGGCGTGGTCGGAAACCAATTGGCAGATTCTCTAGCCAAAAGTGCAACTGAGAATGTTAGTGTTAACATTTCCCTTCCAGCACCTCCCTCTTTTATCAAAATATCACTCAAACAGATTTTGTTTCGGGAATGGCAGACCTCGTGGGAAGATTCCGAGAATGGTAGATACACCTTTTCAATGATTTCAAATGTGGCCGTTAATGATTGCCACCAGAGACTGCAGCCTTCCTATCGGGTCATGGGCCTTTCGCGCAATATTTGTATAGATTCCATCGCCGACGCACCCCCCTATGTCCTTGTGAAGAGGAGGGTACACCAGAACATTATTGTTTCAATTGCCCTATAACAAGTTCATACCACTTAAGAAATCCTGTACCAAAACCAGAGGGTTGGCTCGAAAATATTATTTCTGGTCCATCCCTTTTAATTAAACTAAAAATAATCTACAATCTTCTGATGGATATTTCCAACAGAACAGATTTTTTTTAAATAAATGGAGAAGTCGCCATTGAAGCGCTCAAAATCGCTCCAAGAGTGGTGAGCGGCGTCCCTCTCCTTGTTCAATCGCCTGAATGTATGAAATCGCCAAATATGCTTAATTTTTATAATTTTTTGTAGTCGCTGTAATTCATTTTAGCCGATAATTTTTTCGCTTTCTGGTGTTTTATGAAGAGTAGAATCACATATATACTTTTTAATATTTTTGAAGACGACACTTTTTGAATGTTTTCTTGTGAGTTAAAATTGAGAAAAGGTTTCTGGCTATCCTGAAACAATATTTGTCGTAAAATTTTATCGCTAATCTCGCCAAGCCGCAAATTAGATGATGCCGCATAGATTTATGGTCTTTTCATCGAATTTGGAAACTTGGCGACTGAATTTGGCGAAAATTTGTAGTTTAGGGTTGCCAAAGTTTGGAAGCTCTAACATTAACCCTAACAGCACAAAATGATCCAGAAACGAAACAATCATATAACAATGAAACTTTATAAACATTTCAGAAACGTTTAAAATCGTTCAGATTACTTTCCGATTAGTTTCAAAAACGTAGAAATGTCCGCCATCGTAACAAAAAATCAGATGCAGAACAGAAACGTTACAATCACGTAACAGACAGAAAGTCAAAAAGGGCGAATGTTTCATGAAGGTATCGGAGAGCATACTTAAATGTGTTACGTTTTTGAAAGATTGTAAGCTTTTTGCAACATAACTGAAACATTCTGCGCCGTATGGAAATAATAACAGATATGTGGAATATTCTGGAAAATTGATTGATTTATAACTAAATTCTTCGAAAGTTCCATAAATAACTCACAAGACTATAATAAAAAAGAAGAGTGATTGTTAATGATTGTAGACTAGAAATTAACTATATATTTACGTGTTGCTTTCTATACGGTATCTTATACTATTAAGTGAGCAATATTTGTATATATATTTCACTGTTCTCGAAAACGGTAGCTCGGGCAGTCACGAGATTTAACACAAAGGTGTCCCCCGAAGGATCATTGTGCACATCGAAGTCAGAATTTCGAATTTCTGTTTAGTTTTCTTTTAATTAATAAAAATATGAAAATAATAAGCTAATAATAGAAAAAAAGTAGCCATTTAAATTGAATCCATAATTTAATTGTTGCCAAAAAAAAAAAATACGAGTTTATTTTTTTTTTCCAACAGGAAAATAAATACATTTATCTAATCTAAACATGAACAATACTACACACTACTGATCGCAGAGCTTCCAAATTTGGCATATAGGTACCTGGGACCCTGCAGATGTGCACCTCATCGAGAGTTTTTCGAATTTCGAATTTGAATTTTTTAAATTAATGTTTTTTCGATTTTAAACATTGGCTTTTATGTTTCCTTTTTCATGAGTTTATTCTTCGATTGTAATCGTCTGCGTATCTTAGCAACGGCTATATTATGCAATTTATTTTTTATTTAATACATTTATTTGAGGTCGAATCTTTTTTCTCTTTTTAATTTATTATATTTATTGAAAATAAAATGGTAATGCAGTAGAAAAAATTAAATATATTAAATTTAAAATTTAAAAACGTATTTATAACAGTTATGTTTATGTATAATTTTTGTAGTATAACAACAATTATTTTTCATTTGTTAATTTAATTTCTTTAGAAGTTTTTTTTTTTTTTTTTTTTCTAATTTATAGTATTTGTCAGGAAATAATGGTAGTATATAGTAAAAAGGATTAAACTGATTGGAATTTATTTGTTTTTTATGTATTTAATTCCTTCTAAAAGAAAATCTACTTTTTATTTTATTTCATTACACTGGTCGGAATCAAATTGTAATACAGTGTAAATAGCATGAGCAATAAAGTACTTGGTTCAAAAACTAAAATATTTAATAGACGCTGAGATACATTTATCTTTAAAATCGTTGTTCTTAAATAATGGCAGACCGATCTATCGTCAATAAATACCCATATTGAAATACATAGGAAAGAGATTTCTGCAGGCAGTGGGAACCTGCTCCGGATACAGTGCGGGCAGAGAAAGAGATGCCGTAGTCAGCGAGTACCCGATGCAAGGTCTAGAGCGATTCTAATGTAATTATTTTAGTTTTTATTTATAATGTGATGTGAAAAATAAATAATGATCCAATTCTTTTGGAGATTCATTTAAATATAGTGGCCAGCGAAGCGGGCGTAGCCTGCTAGTTACAATAAAAGTGGAAGCAGAGGAAAGTTTTTCATTTCTACGAAAGTGAGCTTTGAGTTAAAGTCAGTGTACAAAATTTCATTAAAATCAGTTCATTAGTTTAGGAGTTCATCACGGGCAAACATCGCGACAAGAATTTTTTTATATATATAAAGATGAATAATCGGGGCTTCCACTCTTCATTTTTTTCGGCAACAAAAATTTTTAATAGTTTTTTTTTCCTAAATACTTTTTTATGATTAATTAAGGTCAAAAGTGAAAAATTCTTAATTTTTTGTAGTTAATATAGAATATTATTATAAGATTTTGTTTGCATAGATATAACTTTTAATTTTAAATATTACGAAACAACAGCGAATGCATACAGAAATACAAAATTAAACTAAACGGTATAAAAGAAAAAAATTAATTTCTGTTTAACAACTTACCTATTCAGTTTCTTTTTTATAACAAGTGTAAAAAAAGAAAAAAAAAATCTTAAGTAAGAAAAACAAGAACTACGGGTTCAATTTTTTTCTATCCATTTAATTTAATTTAAAACAATGTTTCAGGATAACAATCCTTTAAACTATTGTGCAGTCGAACACTGCTATCAAAGTACACCCTATTTTAAAAGCAATTACCTGAGAAGTGTTGTAATCTGAGAAAATTGGATTCCAATGGAGTTTTGTAGTTAACAGAGCGTTTATTCCTAAATGCGTTTTGATATGTAAAACACTTAAAATTAAAGAAAGATTGCTATTCTGTTATTATTGATGTTTTTTATATAATTAAATAGGAAGCGCGTTGAATGATTGAAGAATAACAAATTATGAACTTTAGTTTTATTATGAAATTTGAAAATTTCAGTTTTTCGTGTATAGAATTTCTGTTTAATTTTAAAATGTAATCATATTGTTATTAACCCAATCAATATAACATATGTACGTTCACTAATTAGTGCATATGGGAAAAAAAATCGATGCAATGATTATGCGTTTGATCCGTACTTCCCATAGCATGCACTGAGAAAAAAATATATGCTGAATGAATGTAGTCATCTAGAATGAATGTAGTCATTTTCTAAATTCCTAAACTAAAAATATAGATTTCCCGAGCTATGCATATAAGTCACGCCAATAAGCTGAATAGACTATAAGATCGAGAATTTCTAGTCTATACATTTCGAGATGGTGGAGCAGTACTCTGAATATTATGAATCCTCCGTATTCTGAGAATCTCTCGCTTGATTTTCTAGATTTGGGTCATAAACCAAGATTACATAGTTGCTAAAACTCGCCTCTTGTATTTGCATTTATTTGCAAATATTTTAAATAAGTTTGACCTCGATATTATAGGCAAACGCTCTAGAATTCTGATAGGGATTTCTTGAACTCACTTTCAAAAGTGACAAGAATTTATAAGGATGACATGGAACTATTTTTTCTAGAGTCACAAATTATAGATGTCAGTTACAGAATTTTTTCTCAGTGTTGTTTGATATTTCAGTTTTTGGCAAAGGGACTTAAATGTTCTTTCTTTTTTGTGACATTGATTGAAAATGCAATAAAGAAACCTCAAAAATAAATATTTTATACAAATCTATCTAAACAAAGAAGAAAGAAAAATATTGTGCTATCTATTACAAATATATATATATTTCGTAGAAAATATTTCAATATACATTAAAAGCAAAGTTTTTAAAAGCATTTTTACCCAAGACACTTAAAAGAAATTCTTGCTGTATACAGACTAATGCATGAGAACCTGATAAGACTTATAAATTGTTTAACCTGCATAATAAATTATTGCTTAGTAATAATATATACACTTGGTTGACAAAATAATAGAAACAATTTTAACCTTTTTGCCGATTATCTTCATAATACAGGGTAATCAGTTTAAAAGAGTACCTGTTGGTTTTTCTTATTATCCTTAAATCTGACGGATGTGGAAACTATTCTAACACTGAACTATAATTGTTTGAACCTTGTTTAAGTGTGGGAGACAATGTTTAACCTAACACTGTTGGACTGTTACAACTTTATTTGTGAGGTAAAACAGAAATGGAGATGCACTGTGTTACTTAATCCTAAGATAAATTTATTTTTGAAAAACATAATTTAATTGAAATTTTTTACATTATCATTTCTTACAGGAAATGTTGAAAATGTTTGCCAATATTCTGAACGCAAACTTGAGCCCGCTGAAATAACTCTTTTACACACTTCGTAGCATTGTTGGTGTTATTGATGATATTTCTTCAGTTATGATATATTTTACTAATTCATCGATTTTTGCAGGACTTCTCTCTAAAACCCTCTGAAATGATATTGTAAATGTAATGTAGGAATGATAATGTAAAAAAATTGAATTAAATTATGTTTTTCAAAAATAAAATTATCACAGGATTAAATAACATTGTTCGTCTCCATTTTTGTTTATCTCACAAATAAAGTTGTAAAAGTCCAACGGTGTAAGGAATTGTTACCCACACTTAAACAAGGTTCAAACAATTATACTACAGTGCTCGAATTGTTGCCACCATCATATTTAAGGGTAATAAGAAAACCAATGGGTAGTCTTTTAAGCTGATACCCCTGTACATGATGCATTATCCTGACACTTCACAGATAAAAATTTCAAAAAATGTGTTAATCCGACGATAAAAACTGGACCATTAAACAATACTAAACAGGAAAAAACAATAATAAAATTTGTGATTATCTTATAAAACATAGTCCTGCAAATAAATTGCAGCTGTAGTATAGATTTAAAATGATTCTTTTAATTATCTATATTCATTTTTATGAAAACAAACGTATATTCACAAGGTATACTGTTTTCTTTACGAAACTTGAAACGTCTTCAAACATTCTTCATTTATAATATGTAAACATTTCAAGCATGCGTTGTTATAATTTGAAAATTTCACATTTTATACTACATGCAATCAGAATACAAAAACTTTTATGCATGTAATTAAATACGAGTATTTTTACTTAATGATTTTAAACTGCACTTCCACAAGTATTACAGAATTTCTCTTACATAATTTATTAGTCATATCTGTAGAGTTTATTAAAAATAAATAAATAGATAATGTTAAAATTCAGAAAGCTATATATATATATATATATATATATATATATATATATATGCTTGTCTAAATGTATATACTGGCGAACCTCGTTAACGTGAATCTCAAGGGGAATAAAAAATGCGTTCATGTTATCAGTACTTCATGCTATCAGTAAATAATCTTCATATTACTAAATTAATCTTTATTATGACGGGGATTGTGAATATAGTTCATGTTAAAAGTAACTCACGTTAACGAGGTTCGACTGTATATATAGTATATATGTGTGCGTGTATATATATATATATATATATATGTATAGTTGGAATTCATATTATCTGATTTTTGTTTAGGATCAGCGTTTTCCATATCAGAAGTAATTGCTTACAAATCTGGAAATATCCCTTAAGGATTTGCTTCTCTCTGAGAGGAAAGGGATTTAACACATTCTATCGCATATATCGTCTGCTATTTTAAAAATGCTGTAAAGATTTTTTTTTTCTGCGCAATTTTATACATTTGGCAAACAAACTATGTAGATGATATTTCTTCTCGTCGATATCTATATCATATAATGACCGAAAAGTAGAGATGTACTATATACACCTATCCGTACATATAGATGTCAAAAAATTCTTGTAAAATTACGATTATCTATAAAGTGACCGAATACTCAGCACCAGAGTAAGGTATGGACACACCAGCAGTAGCACAGGGCCTTCAAAATCAGGGGCTAAATCAGGAAAGCTACACACACACACACACACACAGATATATATACATATATATATATATATATATATATATATATGTTTGTTTGTATGAATGTATATACTGGCGAACCTCGTTAATGTGAATCTCAAGGGGAATAAAAAATGCATGTAAACTAACACTGCATTCTTAGAAATTAATGAATATTCCTTATTTGTATAATTTCTCTTCGAAATTTAAACAGGTGATAAATCAGCATTCTTGATTTTTTAGAATATGAAAATTCACAATGAAGTTAAAGTGGACCATAACTCAGACCCTTTCCATAACTTTGACCGAATCCCATATATTAAGAATGAAAATATTTTAGTAATGTCAATTTTCTTGCTTTTTATATTACTTGCGATAGTATTTTATTTTAAAGCTAGTATTTTAAAAATTATCTTAGAAACTGAATTACAAAAGGTTAAAAATTGTATTATAAGTTGATATTTATTAAGTTTGCAATAATCATAGAAATTTTGAAAACAAAACTGTCTCTCACTTTAACTTTCAGACTTCTTGTTCATACAATCCTATGCAAATGTATTATTCAGATTGAGGAAATAAGATTTTTTTTACAGGTATTCCTGTTCTCTATCCATATACATGTTTTTAGTAGCAATTAATTTTTTTTTTTACACTTGCTTAGTTCCATAATTTTTGTTAAATATTTTTCTCACATCTTACATTAATGTTTGATTTCAAATGATTATTGAAAGTGACATGTACTTCAATGAAACGTGATCTTGCCAAAGATGCCAAGTCATTAAGGATTTTCCGTAATCTTAATACCGTAAATTTTTTAATGTATTCTTTTGTAATAATTATCTGCAATTTAATAAGAAGAGTTTTACTTTTTCTTAATTGTGTTTTTTTTTTAAATTAGTTTTTCGTCGGTAGTAACTTGGCCTCTCTGTCTTGCCAATAAATTTCAAAAAAGCGTGGAGAAAATTGGGGGGGGGGGGGGGGGGAGAGATAAGCTTCAAATATAAGTTCTGCCCAGGGCCTCCAAAAAAGCTTAATACAGCTCTATTTAATATAAAATACAAAATTTCAACATTCTATAGCAAATCGTTAATGTTTTGAGATAACAAATATATTTTGTAAATAAGGATTACGATATAATAAGGAAAATCCTTATTTACGATATAATAAGGAAAATCATTATTTACGATATTTCCGATGGATTCTTTTATTTCGTACAAAAAAAATTTACTTTTTATATCTTTTCTATTAATTTCTTGTATCTCTGTTGTAAATTAAAATTTTATGGACTCACTTAAGAAGTAAAAGCTTTATTTATTTATTTTTTTTAGCTAATAAATATAAAATTCTGTACAAAATAGTATTTAATTTTGTATAATAGGACATTTCTTGATCTATTATTCCATATAAAGGCATGTGGTAACTGCGTTTTGTTTTTTAGCAACGATTAATATATTCATTTCTTAACATTTCTATTTTACAAGTTTAGTATAGCATTTCCTTGGCGACATTTAAATTTTTGTTGTCATTTTGGCGAGGAATTAAAATGGCTATCGCAGTTGCTTAGGTGAAGGCTTGACGAGAAAGGTCAGAGTTACTTCGGTGCCAAATTTCAAGTTTCTCCAAAAGGCTCCTATACTGAAGCTATTAAATTTTTTTTACTCAATTTTTGTCTATTATTAAACTTATTGTGGGAAAAAAAAAAGAAAGAATGACAATTTTTAATTAGTCTATATATACAAAAATTTTAGTTGATAAACAAAATTAACAACTGTTTTTAATCTTTAAACATGAAGCTGCATTCCAAAGCAAAGGATAATATAATCATTTCGTAAAATTTATTAAATTTAATATATTTTTTAACTCTTTCCAAAGGAAAAACATCATGACATATTTAAGATGTCAAAAAAGCAAATGATGACGAAGCAAAATGTCTAACTGAAAGCTATAGTTCTGTCATACTAAAAAAAAATGTCCCATAAATCTATAGAACCTATATACAGATGTCACAAAATGCCCCCCGTTGTTATAAAAACTTCATATTATTTCTTCATATTATTGTCATAAAACATATATATGTATATATATATAAATATATATCATGATTTTTTTTTTCCTTTTTAGTGTAGACAGTATTTTCAATAAATAAAAAAAAAACTTCCGTGTTTTCTCTATTTATTATTTAATGAATTATCGTAAAGAAAACTTTAAGAAATTGATACATTTGTTTAAAATGAATGTTGATTTTTTAAAAGAACAAATAATTTGATGAAATATATTATATTGAATTCATATCCTTTGTCATATTTTATTATAAGATATCTCAAATTATTTTAGTTGAATTGAATAATTAATACGAGAAAATAACTTAAAGAAAATTTAATTGAGAAAAATATTAAACATAAAAATAAATAGAACAGATCTTTTTTAGTAAAACATAATTACAATGCAGTTTTTAAAATAAAAATTTAATTATGAGAGAAAAAATCTCTTTTTCATGTCCATTTTTTTATGGTGAATTTTTTTATTCTATTAACTTTTAATTAGTTTTGTGTACATGCACTTCAGAAAATAATTAGATAATATTTTTTTGCATTTTAAATATTTTCAATAACATTACTTATGATGATTAAAGAAACTGAAACATATGAGTTATTCCAACATGAGAAGTTTGAGCATAATGCTGAATTAAAAAATGAGTAATGATATAAAGAGAAAAATAAAAACCCACTATATATATATATATATATATATATATATATATATACGTACATACATACAAATTTGTAAATAACAGTAATTATTTTTATGTAATTTCACTCGAAGAGGCTTACAAGGAAAAGTGTCGTCTTCAAAAAATATTGAAAAAAATATATGCGATTCTACTCTTCTTAAAACACCAGGTAGTGGAAAAATTATTGACTAAAATGAATAACAGTGATCACAAAAAATAATCAAAATTAAGCATATTTGGCGCTCTTAGGCGTTCAGTTCGCTAGCACAGACGGTGCTGTGTACGAACAGAACCGTGTTTGTTTCTCCGCCAAGTACTCAAAATCAATCGCCTAACAATGTGAAATCGCCAAATATGCTTAAGTTTAATAATTTTTTGTGGTCTCTGCAATTCATTTCAGCCGATAATTTTTTTCACTTTCTGACGTTTTAGGAAGAGCAGAATCACACATATTTTTTTCAATATTTTTTGAAGACGACACCTTTTAAAGGTTTCTTTATTAGTAAGATTATCAAATGTTAATTTTCTGAATTTCTAGCTTGCTTTGGGGTTAAAATAGCTTATTTTTCACCATTAACAAGTCTCAACAGGGCAGATAAAGGCCTTGGCGACAAATTTGGTGGCTTTATCGTTCCTTGGCGATATTTTGGTGACTTTGGTGGGAAAAATCCTTACTATAGATAGATCGGTTATCCAAGCTCTAACTTGATTATTTCAGAAGATACTGGAAAATTCTGGATTTATACAAAACTATATAAAGATATTGGATTTCAGCCGTTAGTTCAGTTCCATACTAAGTGTCTAGGCCTCTGCTGTTGATTAAATGTAGCCTAATGTTTTGTGTTAATGCTACGGTACAATTTATGCTGCGATATTTATGTTGTCAGTTGTTATTTAAGTTGAGTTTTCTGGTGAAATTGAAGTTGATACTTATTTGATAGTCCTGTAATCTTCTAGAATATTTCGTAAATAAACTTTTAAAGCTCTGCTAGACTTGTTATTCGTTCACGGACAATCCACGAATCTGGAATGCACAATAATATTTATTTATATATATCGATATGCATTTTTGTAAAGTACGCAATTATAGTTGCTCTTGCTGCTAAAATACTCTGTTTGGACAAAGCTTTTGAATTTCGATATTTTGTCAAATATCTAAAGAAATCATTTACGGTTTCATTTCGAAGTAAAATATATGTTATACCTCATATATTTCTGAAAAGTGTTTGGCTCAAAGGCACAAGAGGTCTATTAATAAATTAAAGAAATATATATTGTTTGGTAGTACTCTATAAAATTCCAATATTTTTAGTATATATATTCTCTAATTTTGTAAAACAAATTCAGCACATATTCCTTGTTCGTCTTAAACTCAGAATGAGTCAGCTAGTACTAAATTAATTCCTCAAGAATATACTTAAATCACAATTTTTTCTAATAACCAACTTCTGCTGCTAAACTTTATTTAAAATAAATTCAAAGTGTTTCTAATAACATGGTAAATTTTTCTCAACAATATTTTATAAATATTCTTTTAAACATGATTTAAGAAAAAATCTTATTAAAGTGTCTTTTAGAGAATATTATTTTGAAATTTTAATCATCAAGGATCACTATCGTTTTAGCAGGAAGATCCAATTCATTTGAATTAGTCAAATTACATGGATTTAATAATACGATTTATGCACATTTCTAAGATCCAAATGAAATTTAAACTTCAAAAAAAAAAAAAAAAAAAAAAAAAAAAAAAAAAATCTAATGACTATTGAAACTTACTGTAAATTCCTGAACTAAATTTATTTCCGAAATAATTCGTGTTCTTAAGCTTAATGAAAATTCATCAAGTACCCGATATTGAAATGCTAAACATTCATCTTAAAGGGTTTATTTTATTGGATTAAAGTAGCAAGAAATTATTGCTGGTATTTGTAATAAAAAATTGTGAAATAGTGTACTAGTCTTTATATTTCAGTTATTAGGTACTATTAAGCTCTAATAAGAAGATTTAAAAATAAATTGAACTAATAAATAAAAATGCTTGAATGTAGTTAATGTGCTTGAAAATACATAAATAATTTTAAGATGTATGGATTTATATTTAAATAAACAGGAACCATTCAGATGGAAATCATTTACATAGAGATAAAGTGATAATAATTAAAACTAAATAACTAATATTTTTATTGCATTTATTGAAAGTATTTCTAAAGTTTCATGCAAAATACATGAAAACAATGGACATACACAAATAAATGATAAAATATTGTGAAACTCTTGAATTTAAACGTTTCATCGAACATCTAGAGAAATATTTGGTCGATTCCCTTGAAACTTCGTAGGTGTATAAAACATGTTATACCACACATAAATCACATAAATCAGACGTGATTTTGGTCCAATGGCAAAAAATAGAACCTGTAGCAATTTAAACTATAAAACTAAAAAAAATTATTTGGGAGCAGCCTGTAAAACAATGTTTGTAATGCTTTGTAGCTGTACCATGTAATTATAAAGATTCTTTTAATAACTTGTATCTATTAATTTGTTAATAGCACACATATTTATGGAGTCTAGTATCGCCCAGTGGTCGATACTAGTGTCAACTATTTTTTTATTTTATTTTTATTTTTGCAAAGCAAGTCAAAGAGAAGTTATTTCCTTGTCTTAACGGAATTAAGTTGCAACACAGCTGCAGCAATTGTTTGCCGATATGCACTCTAACTGAATCAGCAGAGTTTTACTTAATATATTTCTCTCTGTAGATGTTGAATCTTTCCTGAAATGAGAGAAAATCGCAACGTGAAAATCCCCTTGTTGGGTGATACAGCCGAAAAGCTATTCGGTACCATGCCAAACCAAGGTCCAACAAAATATCAAATTCTCTTACATTAATTCCATTGGTTCATAAAGTACAGTGTTGGAACTCAAAAAGAAAGATATTTTGCAAAAATGGTTGAATTGAGTTCGGGAAATTTCAAAACGTGTAACTTTATCAAAAACCGAAAATCTAAAAAAATTCTGAATCTTATATTTTCCTCTTATACATGCAGAGGAAAGAATAATAAATCCACTTTTTCAAAAATAAGTAGTCAATTTCAGTTAACTGAAATGCAAGGAAATCTCAAAACGTGTAAATTCATCGAAAACCAGAAATCAAAATTTTTTCCGTATCTTCTACTTGCTTCTTATGCACGCAAAAGCTAGCAATAAATCCACTTTTTTAAAAATAAGTAGTCAATTTCTGTTAATTGAAACGTAAGGAAAGATCAAAACATATAAATTCAGCGAAAACCAGAAATCGAAATTTTTTCCGTATCGTCTACTTTCTTCTTATACATGCAGCAGTTAGTAATAAATCAACTTTTTTAAAAAATAAGTAGTTGATTTAAGTTAATTGAAATGCAAGGAAATCTCAAAACGTATAAATTTATCGAAAACCGATAATCAAAAGTTTTTCCATATTTTCTACTTTTTTCTTACTGATGCAAAAGATATACGCAAGCGAAGTGTGACGTCACTGACCGTTGTTGGGGCTAAGTAAAAGATTTTTTATGGTTATCGTCAATTGGATTTTTTGTAAAAAAAAAATATTAAAAATTGATTAAAATTATTTTCCGATTTTAATCCCCATATTTGGATATAATTATAAATTAATTATCGTGCACATGTGCTAGATTAAGTTATCTTGCTGTCAAACTGATAAAAAATTAATTTTAAATTTCAAAACTATGTCGTCCTTGGCGTTTTTTGTACTTGGCGATCAAAACCGTAATACGAAGATATGCATACCAGATGTATATTTTCGTAATATCTGTTGTGTGAAGCATTGTTTCATATTATTGACTTAATATACGTTGTTAAAATAACCATGTTTTTTGAAGGGAATTAAATATGTTCGCCAGATAATATGGCGATTTTTTTTTCCGCCAAGCACGACAGATATCAAATATATTCCGTTGCAACTTATTAGTATCTTATATCGGATACTTTATTTAGACATTTGAAAACAAACTATGATAGAATATTTACCATTTTTCTTTTATTTAGTATATCAGCTTGATATTTAATGTGTAAATATCACCCTTTGAAATTAAATGTTTATGTTTACAATCGAAACTGGAAGTTTGCCTTTTTTTTTCTACAGTTTTTAAATTTTAAATTAAAATTTAATCAATTTTACAGCAAAAATAACTCAATCTAAGTCATGTAGACAGTAACTTATATATAACTACACCCAAATATGGGAATTGAAATCGGGAGATAATTTCCGAAATACCTTCTTGACATCGTAAGAAAATAATTTTTGTATTCGCAGCATCTGGCTAACCATACCTTTCGAATGATACCATTTTCAACCCTCTACTCCCATAATGAATATGTTAAAAGGGACTACAAATTTTATGCTTGCCTATTAATATATAGATAAAAAATATTTTTTTTTTTTTTTATAAATTTTTTCTTGTTTTTTTATTTATAACAAATGTTCTTATGCATTGTTTTTAAACTGAACCGATGTCATAAAAAAGAAAGGTATTAGGTTATTAGAAACAATATCATACATTCAGAATATAAAATTAATAAATACCTTTCGATGTATGAGTACATATACTAAATTGTTTTTAACTGTGCATGTGAAAGCGTTTTCAAACTTTCTTTTCCATAATGCTTTAGCCAAATGTGGGTAATTACTCTAGGAAAAATAGGTCGTGAAAAAATGTAAAAATTTAGAAGTGTATATTCTCAATAGAATTAATTGATTTTCAAGTTCTGTTGGAGAAAAACAAAATTATAAGGTATATTAAGCCTTTTTTTTTTTTTTTTTTATTAATTCACCGTTATATCTGCCGTTTCCAGAAACACGAAAGTTCCCAGGAATCTTTATTTAACACACGCTGCCATTCAATGTGGTGATTAGCGTCTCCCATACGATAGGGCCCGTGTTCGAATCCCGGACTAGGCGCAAATGTGTTTCCCTGTTCGGAGAAGCGATAGCCGCCCATTGGGTGCTCTTTCATAAATACCCATCAGTTCAACGACCCTCCGGCCAATGCTTACTCGCAGATTCCACGTCTTTGGAAATAAATTATTTAATTAATTTCTATAAAATGCTTAATGACGATTTTGAGATGAAGGTTGAAGCTGTATTTCGCATTGTGCTGCTGTTATATGTATAGGCACGGCCTTACTAGATCACTCCTCGGCGCCAACACGCCAACGTCGTAAGCGGCCGTAACAAAACTGCAAAGATCAATGTATGCCGAGGAATCGATTTTCAGGGTCGGCAACAAGCGCCATCTACTTTCCCAGGCTTTAGCAAACGTGGAAAATGCCAAGAAACATTAAATATTCATCCATGGTTCAAGAAAATAATAATATATGTATATAATATAATTTTTAAAAAGACACAATTTAAAATTATTTTTATAAAAGTCTTTCTAATTCTTATTTATTTTCTTTCATGCAAAACAGAAATTGGAAGAAGAGTATCTTTATTTAAGAGAAAACGACTAACATCATTTATCATTTTTCAATGAATTGATTTAAAATTATTGCCACAATTATTTTTATGATTCATATATTTTTGCGTATCGGAAGACTGCATTTTGAATTTAATTAAATCAATTTAAATGCTCTGAAAACGGAACAAATTTATGCAGTTTCATATACAAAACTAAGTTAATTTTGCCGTGGTGGCGCTGTGTGCCAACCCTAACATCCAATGCATTTGATTCCGGAAAAATCGTCGATTGTTATGGCCGCTTTCACGACGTTGGCGTGTTGGCGCCGAGGAGTGATCTAGTAGGGCCGTGGTATAGGTGAATCATTTGAATTCAAGGGCTACGTAGATTTCAAAAGCTAAAAAAAAAAACATATTTTCCCTTTTTTTTTTTTTTTTTCTATGCTATAAATATTAATTTATTAAAACTTTTGAGCACATAAAAAAGCAACATTTAAATGATTTTACTAAAAAATGTGAAAAATTCAGCCAGTGGGTCCTGTTCCAGGAGGTTCTTAAAAAAAAGCGGTTGACATGATTCGAAAACTAATGCAGCGATATTATTGAAATTTTGCACACTTTTCAAAATAGAATTAACTAGTCTCAGTGAAAGGTTTTTTTTTTTTCTTTTAAGGACTGAGGGCCTATTAATCTCAGACAGTGATTTTTGCGTTGTCATTTTCGATAGTTGGACATTTGTCGAAATCATTTTTCGATAGTTGGACATTTATCGAAATCTAAAATTTATCGAAAATATAATTGAATAATTTGAAAGCGATGTTATAATTGGAAAGAAAAAAAAACTAATAGCCCCTCCGTCCTAAATTAAATTCTGCTTTTGCCAGAACTTCATCAAAACCTTTTTCTTTTTTTTTTTTTAAGAAAAAGAAACGAAAATTAATAATAATCAGTATCGTTACAAGAGATATCGAAAATGTTTTTTTTTAATAATTTTTAATTAGGAAATAAATAGTGCGCGTGCAATAATATGAAATAAAAATAAATAAAAATATGAATTTAATGATTTGATTTTTATATAAAACACGATCGTGTGCTATCTTAAAAAGTAGATGTAAAATTTATAGTTTAATTTTCTTGGCAACAATTATAAATTAAAATAAATAATTTAATGAAAGTATGTTCTTTAGATATACGTCCGTGTAAGATGTCAAAAAATATACGACAAAGTATTATATCCCTTTATTCTTCTAATAAATTGCCGGTGAGAGAAATTGCTCAGAAATTGAGTATACCTAAAAGTAATGTTTTTGTAATTTAATTTCAGACATATCAACATTATAGAGGCAGTTATATCAGTTCATTTATACAGAACATTGAAATGTTTTAAATTCAGGCACGTGTACTGTTTGAAATTTTTCATATTTGCGTATCTCAGATACATTTTTTATCTGAATTCAGAGATGAAAGAGTTCCGCTTTTTTTGATATTTTACCATGCTTTTATTAACTTCGATTCTTGTTTTTTTTTTTTTTTTTTTTTTTTTTTTAAGTAAAGTATCCACTCATTATCACCTAAATTGCTTTCTATTTTAATTAGTCCTTTTCTTAAATATGAATAGGAACAATAAAGTATGTTAAAAAAATTTAGCCATAGGGAGAAAATAAAACTTTTTTTTTTTTCTATTATAACAAATTTTACAAGTTTATGCGTGGAGTATGCTGCAAAGGAGAAATCCACCACAGACGAAAGCAGCTTATTCATTGGCCGTGAAGTTTGCTATAAAACGTTGTTGAAAAGATGAAATAATCAAAGTCTTGAGAATTTTACATAGTTTTTTATTAGATGTTGGTTATTAAAGAAATCACATGAAGACAAATACAAGTTCACACTTAAAAAATTATTTGCAACGCAATAATCCCAGAAATTCCGGTGATCAAGGGAGAGAGAGAGGGCAGAGCAAAAATACTACGTCTTTACAATCTCGTGAAAAAAGAAAAAACTGTGGGTTTGCTTTTTTTTATCGCATGGGGAGAACCCCCGGAAGGGAAGTCATATGTTTGCTTTATCTTATTTTCGCCAAAATTAAAGCCAACTTCAGTTCTTTGTTTTAGATAATAAACTAATGTTAATTTTTTGAATTTGTAATGACGGTTTATAATTGTATTAACCCTTTAATCGCCAACATTATGCCAAGCGACAGTTTGACTAGAGAAAATGACCGTTATGAACTGAAATCATTAATATTGGGTAATTTAAAATAAATTATATCCGGTGTTACAATAATATAAATTCTGGCAATGAGTTTTCTTGTTTTATGACTATTTGAGAACACTTTTTTTTATAATTACGTTTAATGTCAGAATTTCCGTTAGATATTATTTCTTTTATTTTCTTTTTATCCCATAAAATAAAGTACTTTTCTATTTAAAAAGATAAACATTTTATTTATGATTTAGATATAAAACATATACAATTTAGATTTCTGAATGATGTGTGTTATTGTTTTATGTTAATAAATAGTGTAGGTCGTATGTATAATTAAAATTGTGTAATTTTTAACGACATTTAAAAATAATTCTTTCTCCAAATGCCTAAGAACAAATTATGTAAATATAATATCTCACTTAAAATTTAATTATTTTTTTATTGCAATAATGCATTAATTTATCATTAGATTTTATTTTATTTAAAAATTCAATTAAAATTTAACCAAATATATGTAAACACCTTCACATATTTCTCTCGGCGACCCAGAAAAAAAAAAATCTCTCTCACTCCCTAGTATGTCATATAGACATAATGAAAATTGTCATTCATTTTTTTTTTTTTTTTTTTTTTTTTTTTTAATATATATATATAGGAAATCTGCATAAGCAAAAACAAAAATCGTATATAATGAAACAGTCAATTATTACTATAAAATGTGCACATTTAAAATCTGTCTCATCAGGAAACACAATGGTTTTCCGAAGATTTTATCATTCGACAATCATTGTGGGCACCACGTTTTCCTAGAGTTCAGAGTCTGGATCCAGATTTCCCCTACATATATCTCGTCAAGAAAGCTTTGAAAGTGATAACTATTCACTTTTTTGTAAAAATAGTTTTTCTCTACAATGTTCTTATATATATACATCCATGGAATGATGATGTTATGCTTTAAAGTTATTACATATTACCTTCTACATTGTAAAGAATATTGAACATGCCATATTTAATACTGCAACATGTCCAATAACATCAATGTTAAACAAAGAAAAAAAACAACACATGAGTACAAGTAAATTAAAAAAAAATGAACATAAATTGAAAAATAAATAATGTATATACAAATAATAGAAAATATCACAAAAGTGAAAAAAATTTGTTCGTGCAATTCCACACAGGAGAGATTCAAAAACGACGCCTATTGGACAGTCAAAAAAATATATATATCTCCCCTTAATCTTGAATGTAGAAACAAGTATATCGACTTTGGCATATGGCCATTGTCCTAGCGGGATAGGGCGTGTATAAAGACCTGACCTGTTAGGGACAGGCCTCCGTCCCCCATCGAAGTCAAAGACTTCTGTAGGGACACCTCGCAAAACTGGGTATATATATGTCAATTGAATTGTATTAAACAATTTTCAAAAGAAGTGGGGGGGGGGGTCTCATCACAATGAAATGCTACTCTCCCGGGTAAATTTTGAACGAGTTAGCATTAACATAGAGGGTAAAATTAAAAATGAAAAAAATATATATTTAATTAAAATTCTTAGTACTATCAAAATTTAGTATGATGAGATAAAGACTACCAAAACAACTCACTAAACCCAATGAAGCATTTAAAAAAAAATAACATAGCATAATAACAATAATAATAAGGTAATTGCCACATATTAAAATTTTGAGATTTTAACTTTAAGTCATTGCACTATTGAAAAGTTTTGTATATAGTATGTAAACAAACAGTATTGTAATCATCTGTTAAACTTATGATATATTAATATTTATCAAAATGTAAATATTATTAAACAAGATTTTTTTTTTTTTTTTTGAACTGAATTATAATAAATTTTATTAAATTTGTTGTTAAGAAAACTGTAATAATAAGAACTAGAAAAGAAAAAAAATTATGCAATATTTCACATAGTGTTGTGTAATCCATTGTAATTAAAAATAAGAAAGATAAAAAAAAAAGGGAAAAATGCAGAGTATACATTGGTCCAGCCAATTGCCTGCATACAATGAATGACAGAACTATAAATAAACAAACATAAAAAAAAAAAAACAACTCATGCACTACTGAGCTCATGGAATGCATAAGTTTTGTAAAACATTACATAATATGATATTAAAAATTAATTCCTGTTTCTTAAATTATAAGTGTGGATTTGTCTTGCATAATAATTAACATTTCTATTAGGACTTGCTTCATCAAGTAAGTGGCTGTATCTAGGTGGTGCAATAATAAGTCTATCAATATGGACTCGAAATGACAATCTATCAGGTGCCTGTAGTCTTTTAATTGTAAATGAAACCGGTGAGTCTTTTTGTAGAACAATAAAAGGTCCTGTGTACTTTGGTTTAAACTTATCAACGGATTTTAAATAAACAATGTCATGTACAGCAACAGGTCTTAATTTAGCATGTCTGTGAAAGTGTTGATATCTCTTATTTTGATTATCTTTTATGTTAGAGTAAGCTTTATTGTAAATTTTATTTAAATCTTCTAATAATTTATGTGTATCAACATTCTTGTCGAGAAAAAGGTTGATTCATCTGTTGCTCAAAAGTGTCAAAAATTAATGAAATTTCTCTTCCAAAATGTAATAAGTTAGGTGAGTACAATGTAGATGAATGTTTAGAGCCATTATACAATGATTTATGTATAAACAAAGAGTTTTCAAATGTATGGCCTTCAGACATTAAAATGTTTACTGAATATTTAATGGATTTATTGATCCTTTCGGACAATGCGTTTGATTGTGGATGTGCTACAGAAGAATGTGTAATTTTTATACCAAGAGTACTATTAAAAGAGTTGTAAACACTGGATGTAAATTGAGGACCAAGATCCGAGAGGATAACTGAAGGTCTACCAAAGGTGGTATTATAACTAAACAAACATTTAACTATTTTTTCTGCTGATGTATCCTTTCATGGATAAAGTTCCATATGGCGTGAGAAAATGTCCAACACTGTGAGTACTGAGTGACCATTATTAAATGGTCCTACTAAATCAACACTAATAGTATGTCCAGGATGTGTGGGTGTGTATGTAGGTTGTAATGGAGCTGGAAGAGTGTTATGATGTTTAGCCTGTAGGCATCGTGTACATGAAGCGACAAAGTTTAATGTATCTGTGTACATTCCTTTCCAAAAGTATTTGTTTGATAGGAAATTATATGTTTTATTTAATCCAAAATGAGACAAATGTGAAATTGTTAATATCTTAGCATTTAGCGAATTAGGAACAATAATAAGATATGAGAATGTTGAGCTATTGGGACATTGCTTTTTATATATCAGTACCTTTGTGTCTGGATGAATAAAATAGTTTGGGTATTTTCTTGAAAAACCTTTCTTTAGAATTTCTGTGTAAATTTTTGACAATACAGGATCCTTTATTTGTTCATTTACAAAAGTATTATTAGAGATTTCTAAAAGTGGGTCTTTATTATTCGAATCTCCAGAAATTAAGCAATTATTGTATTGTTGTTTGATTTTATTACAGTTTTTATCAGCAAAGTGATTAACAACATTACTATTATCATGTACTATAGGTAGAGGTTGTTTATCAAAAATTAATTCAGGATTAGAGTTCAAATCTTGTTGATTGTGAGTGAAGTCACATCTCGAAAAGTAATCTGCTAAAATATTTGATGAACCAGGAATGTGTTCAAAATCAAAAGAATATTCTGAAATTTCCATTAACCACTTAGTGGTAAGGTCTGTAGGATTAGTTGTTTTTTTGTATCTTTTTAATGGAGCACTGTCAGATAAAATTATGAATTTTCTGTTGTACAAATAGTATTTAAATGCAATTATTGATTTGTAGATAGCCATTAATTCCAATTTTAGTGCAGGGTAGCGTTTTTCAGATGGCTTCAATGATTTAGAAAAGAAGGCTATTGGAAGTAATTTATTATCATGTTTCTGCATTAGCACCCCAGCAATTGAAATATTTGAAGCATCCGTATTAAGGTAGAAATCTCTATCCCAATCCAGTAGTCTGACCACTGGTGATTCAAAGAAAATTTTTTGAATTTTGTTAAAAATCTGTTGATGTTCAGTAGTCCAATGAAATTTTGATTTTGGTTTAGTCAGATCAATTAAAGGTTGTATTAGTTTAGAAAAGTTGGTTACAAGGGATTTATAAAATGTTACAACATCAATAAATTTTTTTAATTGCATTTTAGTTGACGGTGTAGGAAAAGAATTAATTTTTACAATATTTGATTGTATTGGGGAAATACAATGATTTTGAATATGGAATCCAAGATAATTTACACCAGTTTTGTGAAAAGTGCACTTGTTAGGTGCAAGGGTTAAGTTGTACTTTATCAAAATTTCTAAGATTCTACTTAATTTAGTGCATGTTTCCTCAAAGCTATTCGAGCCAAAAATGAAGTCATCTTGATAGGCATGTATTCCCTCTAAATCAATTTCATCAATAATTGTGTCCATTAAAGCTTGATATTGAGAAGCAGCATTTTTAATCCAAAACATAATCTTTTGTCTTTAAAACTACCAAACATAGAAGTAAATGTTAATTTATCTTGTAAATCTTCAGGAAGTGCAATCTGGTGGTAAGCTTGTTGAAAATCTAAACATGTGAAGTACTTGTAGGCTGATAAGTCAGCAATAATTGTTTGTATTTTGGGCAAAGGGTATGAAGATCCCTGAATTATTGAATTAAGCATTCTAAGGTCCATTGCAATTCTATATTTTTGTTTACCTTCTGCGTCAAGTTTTTTTTTAACTAAAAGAATGGGGAAAGCCCATTCTGAACAATTTCTTTCAATAATTCCAGCTTTTACAAGTTGATTTATTTGACTTTTAGCTTCTTGCTGTAAGGATTGTGGTATTGGAAAAGGTAATGTTTTAATTGGGAACTCAGTGATGAATTTTAAATTTGGTATAACTTTGTCTGTATGCCCTAAAGTTTTCATAGATTTAGAAAAGGCTGCAAAATTTGTTAACAAAACTTTCTTTAATTTCTTTTCTTGGTCTCCTTGGAGATGTTTGACATCAAAATCCAAAGGAGAGAGTTCCTTTCTTCTTAAATTTAATATTTCATCAGAAGCTTGAATGTAATTCAAAATTTGTGCAGTTGAATCAGTAACAATTTTACTGTTTTTATCAATTTCTGCTTCCTGCGGAATAATTTCATCAATTTCTGTTAGGGTGCCCATTTTTGTACCTTTATTTATGTGTATACTTTCTTTAGTTAGATTTTTAACATAAATTTGAAATTGGCCTCTATTACAATTATTATCATTATCCAACATTTTTGAAGTACTACTATTTATCACTGAATCTAGACACAATATACTTGCATTATTTTCTGTATTTTCAAACAAATAGTCCCTGTCAGACAAAAAAATTGTATTTACATATATAAATATTTCCTCTTCAGGTTCTAAAAATATTTTCTGAGAAGTCCTAACTGTCATTTGTTTACATTTTTGGGGAGGATTTTGATTTTTTTTCTGGGTTTTAGTATTTTTTGCAACACTACAATTGTTTAAGTTTTCATCTTCTACAAGTGTATTTGCAATGGGAATAATTATATCTTTAAGTTTGATATTGTTTTTATACAAGTCTATTATTACATTATTTTGTTGAATAAAGTCCCATCCAAGTATGGCCTGAAACGTTGAATCATTAGGAATGTCAACAATGAAAAATTTCTGTGAGAAAAATGTGTTATTTATTTTGAAAGAAGTTTGAATACATGAGGAGAATTGTACGTTTGAATTTACAGTCTTAATCGTTACTGGTGAAGACAAGTGTTTATAAGTTAATTTCTCTTTTAAAGATTTAAAAGTACTTTCAGAAAGCAATGATATCGAACTCCCAGTATCGATTAATCCGGTGATAGCATTTTTAGCTAAGTTAATTTCAATTAACGGTAGTGTAGGTGAAATTTTATTTACATTAAAAATATATTCATTTTGAATTTCTGTAGTTTGTGTAGACTTGTTATCAGCAATATTTATTTTATTTACAGTTTGTGAGGCAATTGAATTTACTTTTCTTATACTAGATAATTTTGCAATATCACTCAGATTTGACAAACCAAAACTAGGATCAGGTGCTGATGTCTTCGGGTGTGATTGAGATGCAAGGCCATTAGCCACTCTACATCTCGAGTCTAGTTTAAGTTATTGTGATTTATGTTGTTGTCATTTCTCTTAAAAAATCTACCCCTGGAAAAATTATTGTTTTGGGTTTGGCTTCTTTGCCATTTATAACATCTATTAGCTACATGCCCTTTACGATTACACAGCTGGCAAATCACACCATTATAACCCTCTTTCTTTTGTGGTCCCTTTACTTTATGTGATCTAAAATTTTGTCTATAATCATTGTGTCGACTTCTTCCAACATGGGCATTTTGTGAATCTGATAAATTGTTTACCTCCTCTTTTTTATCTTTTTGTCCAAACGACAAAGCATCAACTTTTTCCGTTAGTTCAATTAATTTTTCCGATAAAGTGTTGACAAATACACTATCATTTTGTTTGAGCAGAATACTTTCATTCATGTTAATCTCTTGTAATTTTTGAGCGCGATTTACAGCCAACTTATAATCCGATATTCCCTCTTCCATGATTTTTATGCGTATGTTAGATGGCATAGAGAAAATAAACCTTGTAAATTTGATATTATCTAGTGCGTTATCATCCGTAATTTTGTTGTAAATAATGTTTGCTAGCATGCTTAACCTATGAGAAAATTTTTTTATGGATTCCTGAGGGAGCAAATTTAGATTGTTAAATTCTATTAGAGCTTGAGTAGAACTCATAGGAGTAAAGAATGTTTTAAATTCCTCCTTAAGAAAGTTTAAATCATTTGATTTGTACAATTGGGGAGATTGTGTTAAATATTTTAATGCCGACCCAGACAACTTTCCCTTCATTACCGCTACAGCTTCTTCAGATGATTACCGATTTATTTTTGCGTAGGTGGACACTTGGTCGAAGAAAAAATCTACTAAAGATGGTTCCCCATCAAAATTCATCAACTGAATGTTGACATTCTTGGCTTTCGCCATAATTAATAATTTTGCCTAACCAACTTAAAATATTGTAAATAAACTATATAATAAATATGTTATGTGACACAAAACAAAAATAGTTAAAAACCAAGCTTTTTTTTTTTTTTTAAATCTATTTATTTATTAATCACTTTGGCATATAATTTTATACTATTGTATGCCACTTTTAAAACAAGAATACTTAGTTTTATATGCCCATATATTATTATCCAAAAAGAAAAATAGATGAGCATACATATGATAAATATTGTGTAAAAATAAAAATATTGTGAAATTAAATAAAATGTATTTAAAATAAAATATTCAACCAATATTATGAATGAAAAATGTTAGAATTTGTACCAAGCATTTCTGCTGCTCTGATTTATTTATTTATTTATTATCTTTTATGAAACCTTTCATAAAAATAATATTGCATGACAATTTCAGCAAAAATACTTAGTCTCTATATATATATGCAATAATAAAATAAACATTTGTGTTCATGCAATCAATTATAAAGCAAATATTTGTGTAAAAATGTAGTGATAATTATGCACTATAAATGAAAAAAAAATGTGTTTATGCAAAAATAAATATGAATAAATGAAGTTTCAAACATACCAAGCACCTTTGCCTTATCTATTTCAATTTCTAATTATTATTATTATTATTATTATCTTTTTTTTTTTTTTTTTTTTTTTTTTTTTTTTTTTTTTATAGACCCAAAATATTATATTAGCAAAAGTACTTAGCTAAATGTATATTAAAAAAAATATATATAAAGTATTATGCAGTTAAAAATATGAAATATCATTAAAATTGAAATTACTTTATAAATAGTCATTTATTCAATAACTATTTTATCATATCCTCCAAATTATGTAACTTTCAAATCATACAATTTCATGTCCTTCTTTATTTTTATTTATGAAATTAAATAACTTCCATATAAACAAACAAAAATTTACTTACTGTTTCTCTTTTAGATTCGATGTTTTATTATCACCTCACTTTTCAAAGATATATTTATTAAAAAAAATTACCTGAGCAGTAATGTTTATATCGTTTATCAATAGTTCGAGGACTACGATTTTATCGCAATTAACTGCTTTTTTTATAATAAAAGTTATGAAGAAAATTTATTTGATACGTGCATGGCTTTTTTTTGTATGAAATCACTAAAAAAATTTTAAATAACCATTTTACACGAAGAATTCACACACGTCTGGTTTTTTCTCCTGTATGAGCGCGTTTAAATATTTCATGCGTCTCGCACAAAAATTTTAAATTAGCACAACACTTTACACACAACTTTCACACTTATACGGCTTTTCTCCTGTATGAGCGCGTTTAAATCCTTGAGAAGACCTTGTATAAAATATTTCATACGCCGTACATAAAAAATTTCTTTAATTTTCATTCTTATTGAGCATCCAGTATTATAAGATGAAATGCACCATCACTAAACTTTGAAGCCGGCAGTCGAGAAGAGAACAAAAATAGTTGTCTGGAAAGGCGAACTGATTTGCTAGAATGGCAGTTTCTCATCATCTTCTCTCTCGGCGCAGGAATTGTATTTGAAGCCAGCGAAGGACTAATATTAGTATTCTCAGGACGGAATAATATATAAGGCCAGCGACATCTCAATGAGCTTTGCAGCAGGCTGAATATATCAGGCTCAGCACAGGAACATGTAGATAATGGAAAGTTCTTGTTTAGCATAGCAGACAGCTCCGAGATATGCAAAAAAAAATGTCACTGATTCCAGGACGATCTTCTCGAATTTTTTTTCTTCTTTAAAATGTTCGCATATAAGAATCCGGCCCGGAATATTAACTTGCAGGTTTTTAATTAGAATCCAATCAGCCTCTTTCTAAAAAGTTCGAGAGTTCAGAGAAAACAAAATAACATAATTCAGTCGGCCCCTCTCTCTCTCCATCGATGCATTCTCGGAAACTGGTTTTGAGCACCAGGTATTTGTAAAGGAGAAATCCACCACAGACGAAAGCAGCTTATCCATTGGCCGTGAAGTTTGCTATAAAACGTTGTTGAAAAGATGAAATAATCAAAGTCTTGAGAATTTTACATAGTTTTTTATTAGATGTTGGTTATTAAAGAAATCACATGAAGACAAATACAAGTTCACACATAAAAAATTATTTGCAACACAATAGTCCCAGAAATTCCGGTGATCAAGGGAGAGAGAGAGGGCAGAGCAAAAATACTACGTCTTTACAATCTCGTGAAAAAAGCAAAAACTGTGGGTCTGCTTTTTTTTATCGCACGGGGAGAACCCCCGGAAGGGAAGTCATATGTTTGCTTTATCTTATTTTCGCCAAAATGAAAGCCAACTTCAGTTCTTTGTTTTAGATAATAAACAAATGTTAATTTTTTGAATTTGTAATGACGGTTTATAATTGAATTAACCCTTTAATCGCCAACATTATGCCACGCGACAGTTTGACTAGAGAAAATGACCGTTATGAACTGAAATCATTAATATTGGGTAATTTAAAATAAATTATATCCGGTGTTGCAATAATATAAATTCTGACAATGAGTTTTTTTGTTTTATGACTATTTGAGAACACTTTTTTTTTTATAATTACGTTTAATGTCAGAATTTCCGTTAGATATTATTTCTTTTATTTTCTTTTTATCCCATAAAATAAAGTACTTTTCTATTTAAAAAGATAAACATTTTATTTATGATTTAGATATAAAACATATACAATTTAGATTTCTGAATGATGTGTGTTTTTGTTTCATGTTAATAAATAGTGTAGGTCGTATGTATAATTAAAATTGTGTAATTTTTAACGACATTTAAAAATAAGTCTTTCTCCAAATGCCTAAGAACAAATTATGTAAATATAATATCTCACTTAAAATTTAATTATTTTTTTTTATTGCAATAATGCATTAATTTATCATTAGATTTTATTTTATTTAAAAATTCAATTAAAATTTAACCAAATATATATGAACACCTTCACATATGCTGTACCGAAATTTGCACCGTTTTTGCATGTAACTCTGCCAAAAATAAAAAATTTGAATTTCCTTTTAAATCCTTCGTTCAAGCACTAGTCAATTCTATTTTGTAGTATTGTGCAAAAATTTAATATAATCAGTGCATTAATTTTTGAGAAATCGCGTCCACCGTTTTTCTTGAAAAGTTTAAAGTTTCTGGAAATCAGAGCCTACTGGCTAAATTTTACCAAATATTTTAATGATTTTTTCTTTCTAAAATATTGCTTAAATAATGTTTCATGCGCTCAAAATGGGATTCAATTTTTTATTTATTATATTAAAGAAAAAAAAAGGGGGGGGCGGGGGAGGGGACATTTTTTAGCCTTTGAAACCCATGTACCCTCTTAAATGAAATATAAGTCACTTTGGAAACAATTGGAGCAACCGCATCAAAGTGAAAATAAATACTATTTGTTTTCATATAGCAGTTAGATCAGCGCGATGATTTTAGAATCAATTCATCTGTGACTTTATTACAATAGCGGTAAAAAAGAAAATAAATCTGTACGTTTTTTTTTCGCTAGTCCTAGCGCGATACCTCATCAGTCATCCTCTGTTAGAGAAGAATAACAAGTTCTTTGCTTATGGCTCACGTTAGAAAACGAACTGAACATTAAATATGTTCCTTCGATAATCAGAAAAATTCCACTTTTAAACATATTTATATAATGAATGAAAATTTACTACAATTTTATCACATACTAGCAAGTTTGCCCGGCGTAGCCCAGGTTCAATTAGTGTTTATAGAATTTTGAAATAAATAAATAAAGGTGTTACATGGAAAGATAAATGCATGAAACATTTCCCGAATTCTTTTACAGATAATATTATAAATAAATAAATACAAAAGGCATAGTTTTCGTAAGAAACCCCTTTGGCGACTTTTAATTTTTTTGTCTATTTTTGAGATGAATAGGAATGGATATCGCAAATGCCTAACTAAAGATCTTGGTGAGAAGCGTCCGAGCTACATCGGCGCCAAATTTCAAATTTTGTCAAACGAAAGCTGTACCATAAGGAAAAAAAAAATATATATATATATATATATAATATATATTTTATACATATATATATTATAATAATATATATACATATAAAATAAAATATATATAATAATAATAATTATATATATATATATATATAAAATTTACAGAAAAAAAATCTAGTAAACGCGTATTTTACTTGTTTATTTTGGCATCAAATATTTCTTTCTTTTTATTCGTTTTAAATTTAAAATGGGGTTTTTATTTTATATCTTTTGATCCAATTATCCAATTGAACTAAAAAATACGGCGTTTACTGAATTTTCACTCGGTTAATAAATATGCCAAATTTCGTAGAGGTCGGTTGAACGCTGTAGATTTATATTGCAAACTAAAAATCCAGACAAACAAACCATAAGCTTTTTATGTATAGTTGTATAAATACTAAATCTAAAACATTTTAAAAAGACAAATGTTATGTTATCTTGTTTCATAACAAAATGTATGTCTTGAAATGGACCTTATCTTTTCTTCTTTTCCTTCAACTAATTAATTTATTTATTGAGAAGTTAAGATTGGCCAAGCAAATTTTGTCCTTTTTAGTAAATATTTGTTTGGTATCATTATTATAATTGTTGATTACTATCATTATTATAATTAGTTTTATAACAATTAAAAAAATATGTCTGTAATTGTTGAAATTACCTCTAAATATTTATTCCTTGCATTTTAATTTTAATTTTCTTATAATTGATGAACTCTAACTTAGAAAAAAAAAATGATTATGAAAACGAAAACATTTTTTATTAAATTAAAGTTAAGAAAATTTTCTAAGATTTTTAACAAGTCGAACTTTCATTAACTTATTGTATAGAGAACAGAAATTTCTATTTAAATCTCTCTATTAAAATACATTTAAAAAGCTATTACCCGAAATTTGTGGAATCTTTCCAAAACTGGATTTAAATGAGTTTTCGATGAAAACAGAGAACTGTATTCGTAACATTGTTGTGATTGCTACGCATTAATAAAACATTTAAAATTAAAATACTTGATATTCTCTTATTAGGAAATAATTTGTTATCAAGGCGCTTTTGAATGAAGCATATTTTAATCACAGAATAAAAAATTAAATTTCCTATCATTTTTCAAACTGTGGAAATTCAATTCTCTGTGTGAGTGACTTTCTAATTAGCGGTCTTAAATTGGAATTTGGTGAAATATTTTTAGCATTGTCGCTTGAAAATGAATTTGTAAATGACTATTAATTTACATTCAAAAGCGAAATTTTGCCGTTGTAGAGTCAAAATTGTCTGAAGGCAATTAATAACAATAGATTAGATTTTTAAGCTTGTGGTATTTATTAAATTATATTTTATTCAAAATGACTTTATGTGAGTGTTTTTCAAAACTATGAAATAGTTCAATTATGAAAATTGTTCAACTGATTTCTTTTTTCGCTATGAATATTTTATTTTATTTTTTTCTTTCTTTTTACTTTCTCTTACCCATAAGGTAGAGAAAGTATTGTTTTGGGGTCAAATTTTCGATATTGAGTTTTTGTTATATTTACGCGTTTTGAGGTCCCCTGAATCCCAAAATCAGGTTTTAAAGCAGTTATCACACGTACTCTCATATGATAAGCAGTATCAAATACTTTCTCCTGAAACCACCTGAAACAGGTTTTTCGAGAGACAAACGCTTGAAAACGCTTCGTATGATAGTTTCCCTCTCCTACATTTGTCAATGACGAACTTATGACTGTGTAAATCTCCTATGCTAGATGTTAGCTCATATTCAACCAATCGGAGTTCGAGAAAATCAGAGTGCGTTTAAAACATGAAATAGCCAGCGATTAGTTGCCAATTGTTCACGCCTTTTTTAATTCATTTCAGTCTTCAAAATAACCCTACTACCTGATGCTCGATTATTAGGAGAGGTATTAGCGTATAGTTCAGAGGGTAGGATCATCCGTGTGATAACTGCTTTATAGTGGTTGGTCTGTGTGTCTGTCTGTTATCAACATATTTTAAAAGCAAATTTTAGCAGAAAGTTCAAACTTGGTATCATATAGGGATGCTACACTAAACTTTTCGTTGAGATTAAGCAAATGGTTCGTGTACAGAGACATCCAAGAGAATTAAAATACATTATGTCTATGGGGGAAATTGTTGGTAAGTAGCGTTTAACATCTTTAAACTGCAACAAACCATATGAAACGAATATATATTTTTTATATGCGTAAAAACATGTTTCATGTAGAATATGGTATAGGAATCAATCACTGTTCGTTTACAGGGCTACACAAAATAATTAGATTTTAATACGACAATACTTGTTAATTGATGGACGTGTACTTTAGGTTGTGCCGTGTATTATTAATATAGGATTATATGTATGCGCACCATGTGATGTGTACATAACTTTCAGAAGATATACAGGGCTGCGAATATTTAAGCCATAAGATACTTTCTTTATTTATAAGTGGAAGCTCTTCAATATAATATTTTACCATGCCTAGGAAAGCTGCACATGTATTGAAACTAAGTCCTCATAGCCTCATAGTCCTCATAGTCCCTTAAGTCCTCATAGATGATGTATTTTTTTAAACTAAATATTTATCACCTGGTTTTTTGTATATTTACACGTTTTGAGGCTTCCTGAATACCAAAGTCAAGTTTTATAGTTTAATCTTTGACTGTGTCTTTTAGAGTAAATTAAAAACAAATAATTTCAGACGATTCAAATGATGTATTTTGAAGTTAATACATTTATTACTAGAGATTTTTCTTCAATATTTTTAAGTTTCAAGGAATGACGAGTGTGAAAGTTGACTGAATAATTTTAAATAAGCTTTTGAACGTAATAAGAGATGTGAATTCTATATAAATGTAGATACAATAATGAAACGGGGGATTGAGGGGGTGGTAGCCCCCCTCATGTAGAACTATTTGTCAAATAAAGCTGTTCCGAAGCCTGATTTGAATTGTTTTAACATAGGTTTACATAGCAGTACTCGTTATCTTAACTCTTAATATCCAATCAGTACTTTTAGCATTAAATTTCAGGGTAAGAGAAAGTCGTGTGAGTGACATACCAGATTATTTTAGTAAGAATCGTGTTATATTTGGGAAGAACCAATAAAGGAAAATTGATTAAATATGTAATATTTGGTATGTGTTTCACTTTTTTTATTATTTATAGTTGAATCAGCATTTAATTTTAAGATCCATGCTTACATCTAAAACATTAGGTCAGAAAAGGAAGCAATGCGAGCTAAAATCGTATGTTCAATAAAATGCAAATATGAAGTAGGCGTACCAATTTACCATTCAAAAAGTATGATAAGCGTTTGTTAAAACATCTATATAATGTTTTCTAATTCTAATTGTAATGTGTTTTTGAATTTCGTCAGAATATACATTGACTTTTTGCCGGTCCTATTTCATTTCACTCCTGTGATCAGTATTGCCAAATTTAGGGACTTTTTAAATTATTATCCAACACTAAATTTTAATTGTAACAGTTGCCTAAGCACCTCGAATGCTAATTGTGCAATCTACATATATCAAATATCACTCGACGAAATTACTGGGGACATTTCAATAAAATTTTCCGCAAATTTGGCAACACTTTTTAGAGAAATTTAGAGCATTATGGTTGGCAAATGGTAAAGTATAAGGAAGGTTTTAATTTAAAAATCACAACAATCAGTATTTTCAAGTAATTTCTTCATATCAGACGTGTCGCATTTATTACTTGCATTGTTCGACAACCGTAGGTAACGCAAGTACTATATTCATTTAAAAATTTCGTTCCAGAGTTTTTACGTGATACATATGTTTTTAGGTTTCCTAAGTACAAAAAATTGATTTTCTTAAATTGGTCAGTGCTCATCTAAGCTTGTATATACGCGTTTTTGGAAGAAGGGGTTGAGGGATTCTGTCTATGATATCTACAGAACGAAAAATGATAGAATGATTAAACTTCTTAATTATGACAAGTGAGATTTGCAGATGATTTTGCCATTTATTGGAAAAAAAAATGATTTTGCCATTTATTGGAAAGTCGACCTGTCGAAAGTCGACCAAAAAACGGCTCTAACGATTTTCTTTAACGTAGTAATATAATCTCCCTTCTAGATATCCTTTTGCATGCTGGTTAATTCGGAAAACTGATAGGCGCCTTGAATCAGTAACTTAATGTTTGGTATCGCACGCGGGACGACATCCACGTATTTTCTCTAAACTCACCATACAGACTCGATTTTAGATATTCAATCGTAACTAATTCTTAACTTTTCGTGAACCGATGAGCTTTCCAAATTTTCATTAAAATCCGAAGTGGGGCGGAAAGTATTTTGTCTCAAAAAAGGCTTTAACAAGTTTCTTCAAATTCAGGGATGGAACACGGGCGCAGAATTCATACCGGAATCCGTTTAAGAAATTTCTCTACCTATAATATCGTTGATTTAAGAAGTAGAAAATTTTCTTACATTGATAGTGGTATGAATTCTGCGCCCGTGTTCCATCCCTGCAAATTTGATACATAAACCTCGTTTTATATTCCAGTTTCCATATCACATGGTTACTGAAAGAAAATTGATAGGCGTTATTAGATTATGTAGGTTTCGAAAATTGGTGTTTAAATAAAGAACCTATATTCTACCGATTTTCATTAAAAACGCTATTATGTAAATTCTGCAAAAGAAAAAAAAAAAAAAAGTAATTAGTTTCTAAGAATTAAGTTGACCTTTCAATTTTATTTCTGTGCCATTTTTATTTAATTCGTACACAAATTATTTAGCATATTTATGCTTTATTAATCGTCTCTTTGAACACAAAAAGTAGGGGAGCGTAGGGCTAGTTTTCACAGAGACAGAGGTAAGAAGTAACATGCAATTTACAAAATAGTTTGTAACATTTGTGATTAAATATTTTTATAAACATAATTCTTATGACGCGCTTTATAATGTAAGCACAATCGGTGCTCCACAAAAATGGTTAATGAGAGGTTCTGTACACGTGCTTCATTTTAGCTAGTTAGTGAAAAAATAAATTTCGTAAATTTTAATTAAAGGTATGTTATTTTATACTTTAACGAAATGTTTATAGCTATTAATTTAGTCCGTGTTTTGAGTTATAAAATGCATGTTTAATTGTTTGTATAAATCGTTATATACGTTTATAAATAGACAAAATGTCCAAAATCATACGATGGCGCATGTTGAAACAAAATTTTTGGGCAAGTTGTAACATGTTAGAGGAGTGCCTTGTGGAGATTCCTACAGCTTGAGCTCGAAGTCTCCTCCCATTTTCAGGAAACTTTCAGAAATGAAAAATTTTTGGCTTCTTTGCCAATACTATATTTATACAGAAATATTTTCTGTGCTTTCACATTATAGTATCGTGATTATTTAACCACGAATTCACAATTCAATAGAATCACAATTCAATCGCGAATTAGAGAATATTGCATAAAAATAGTGGTAGAAAAAAAGCAGAAACTTCTCATCAATGAGAGTGTCCTGAAAAAAGAGCGGAGAATTCAAGCTCTGCTAAACTCTCTCTATGGCATAAGAATGGGTATAATGCTTAATTTACAAAATGTGTGCACACATTAAATGCATGAGAGGGAACAAAATATCATTTGTTTGAATTAATTTCAAATTTGATTAAGATTGACTTCTATGTTGATTTTATCTTTAATTTTCTCTTTATTTTACTATAATCCATTTGATATAAGTCATTGTTACTATACCAAGAAGGGTATAATTTAATAATAGTTATTAATTGCCTTTTTTATTAAATTAATAAATGATTGATAACAAAAAACATTTTGAAATATTGTCGTTTGCCTTGTTAGGGTTCCATTTGTATCCGTTACAGTTTGCCTCATATGTGTTACAATTTGTCCCAAACCCGGGGCAAATTGTAACAGGTAAATAATTTTGAAAAAAAAAAAAAAATTGTGCTAAAATTAGCAAAATTAATAATTTCCTCTATCTACTCTAAATTTTCTTCTATAGTTGCCAAAATCCCGATTTATATTTCATAATATTGTTAGAAGCTGCCCCTTTTTTCGCACCACCTAAATTTTAGAGTAATTTTCTCCAAATGCCATTACGGTACAATTAGAAGATTAAATTTGTAAAAAAAGACTGGTGGGAAAAAAAGGCTGGTACTAACAATACTACGGAAAACTAACCCTTTGCCGGCCCTAATGCTCTAAAGCGTTGTAAGCAGAATTACCAAATTTAGGGATACTTTTTTTTCAACTAACACCAATAATTTTGAGGAGTGATATTTAATATGTATAATGAACAAATAACCGTCGAATTAATTAGGCAACTATTACAGTTAAAATTTAGGGGAGGATATTGAATAAAAAATTCCCTAAATTTGGCAACACTGACTAGAGGAGTAAAATGAAATAGGACAACCTTTGTTCAGTTCTTGTCATTTTTTTTTTCTCCTTAATGGGCATTAGAAAAATATAGCAATATAGCAAACAATGTGGTCGATCATTAAGCTTCAAAGTTTCTTGTGATATTATTTTTTTAATTTCTTTTCATATTGGAATGCAATGTAAAATATTTTAAAAAAATAAGAATATAATTTAAATAATGAGGAACGGAAAATATGTAGATAACTTCAAAAAATAGATTAGGATTTAGACTTTGATCGGAAATAAGTGCGATTAAAAAAGATAAAGATAAATACTATACAATTGTTATGAAAGGTATTTAAATAATTTTTTTTTCTTTTATCATGAAAAATTAAAAGTTCAAAGAAGAGAGAAAGCATCCACTATTGATAAATTAATTTGTTGAGAGTGCAGTCAATATTCTCAAAATAGTAAATCTGAAAATATAATTCTGAAAACTAAGTTCTTTATTTAGGATCTTTCACGGTAAATCTTATTTCTGAAGAATTTTATTTCTACAGGCTGTTCGCACATTTTTTAGACGATTTTATTTCGCAGTAAGAAAAAATCGTTTGCATGGAGAATTTTATTTTCACAACAGTTATATTTTTGGAAGTTTTATTTATCTTCTGATATTTATAATTTTTGTTTAGTTGCAAAAATGCGCTTTTAAAATGGCAGTGGATGGAAGGATAGGTTTCCACTCTTTCCGAAGATAGTTTTTAGTGAAATCTTTATGAAAAGCATTTATCAGGAGAAAAATGGAAAAATGTTGCAACAACAGATCAATCTTGGGTCTATTTAAATGGTTGCAATAAAAAAAGATCAATTTATTATCACAAAAGTGCGGAAAAAAAATTTGCTACATGGCTCAAAGCATGAAAAGAGAGTTTTTCTAAAGGATTTATGATTGCCACTGGTTTTTTCATACAAGCGCAAGATAAAAGCAAAAAAATGTGACAAAAATGTCAAAATCAACTCTAAATACTCTCAAGAACATATTTTAATTCCAATTTTTAAAAATGAAAATCCAGATCTTTATCCACAATGCTGTCAATCCGTTGAACTGCATCAAGACAAAACAAGCAGCCACACATCGCAATCCGCAATTGCTTTTCTAGAAAAAAATGGAACAAAAAACGGGAATTAAAACCATACCCTTCACTGACATTCCTGCTAAATCTTCTGATGTATCACTGTTGGATTTTTGTGTTTTTCGACTCTTAAAATAAACATTATCCATACACCGACCTACAACGCTTTGTGGACTCTGGAAAGCCGTTCAAGAGGAGTAGAAAAATATACCTCTTCCGATATTATAAAAAGCATTATTATCATAGAATATATGATGTAGAATGTTAGTTAAGAACAAAGGCTATCAAACTGAACAAATAAAACACGAAATATGAGGGAAATTGCTTCAGTACACTCCATCAAAATCGTCTAAAAAATGTGCGAACAGCCTCTGTATATTCAACGGAACTATTCAGTTTGAAGATTTGGATTGAGAGACATAATGCGACAGAGCGGTGGCCAAAACTGCAGCAGGTCGATCCGGGGCTCCATAGAAAATACTTGTTGCAGTTTGAGAAGAAAAAATATTAGAAGAAGGTCGTAGATATATAAAACAGTAGAAACATAGCAGGACTGCCAACCATCTCATTAATAAACGTAGACTTGTTAACGCCCCTTGAAAATACGCCCTTTTCCCCACACCACTTTATATTTAGAGCAATTCTCTCCAAATAGTGTTACGATTAAATAAGAATGAAATTACTCTAAAAAATTACTGGTGTACAAAAAAAGGCGTTGACTAAAAGTACTACGCTTCATAATGAGATGGTTGTCAAGCATGAATAGTCTGAAATTTGTTCATTGCCAGCGTTTTTAATTTCATATTCTGAATCGTGACCAAAGTTATTTTTTAATTCCTCATAATTCCTCTTATGCAAACTATCTTCTTTCATTTTCCTAGCTTAGTTTTCTTTACTTCAGGATATTATTATTATTATTATTTTTTTTTTTTTTTTAGCAGAACAAATAATCATTTTTCGTACCGATCTTTGTTCTAAAAAAAAGTCTCACCTGAATATTGGTACTTTTCTTTTGGAAACATAAATATAATATTTTAAATCTGGGCATATAAGTAGGCATATTATTAAATATATGTAAATAATAGTAGATTTTTTATGTAATTTCATTTAAAGATGCTAAGTCAGGTTAAAAAACGTTAATTTTCTGTATTTCTAGTTTGCTTTCGCGAGAGCTCTTTTTTCTCCAAAAACCCTCTCAAAAGCTACACCAGGGCAGATAACGGCCGTGGCGAAGAATTTGGTGACTTTATCGCTCCTTGGTGAAAAACATCCTCATTATCAGAGCCTGATTAAGGGGGAAGCACTCATTATTTATACTTACACCGTTATTTTTTAACAAATACTTTCCTACTATAATAAACACAAAATTCACATTAAAAATTATTTTAAAAGCAGGGATGGAACACGGGCGCAGAATTCATACAGGAATCCGTTGAAGAAATTTCTGTACCTATAATATCGCTGATTTAAGAAGCAGAAAATTTTCTTACATTCATAGTGGTATGAATTCTGCGCCCGTGTTCCATCCCTGTAAAAGAATTCTGGTGTCTAATAACGGTGAGTAAATTAGATTGTTTTACACCGTTCATTTTTTATAAAAAATATTTCCTCGTCAAAGCGTGGAATTTCTATGACATGGAGTAAAAAATAATTGTAAAAATATTCCGGTGAGAGCGGAGATAATGTGTGCTTCCCCCTTAATCAGGCTCTGCTTATTATCGATAGACCGATTATCTAAACTCTTAATCGATTATTCTGCAAGATACTGAAAAATTCTCGAATTGTACGGGGGATATAAAAGTGGATTTCACCCCAGCTGTAGTCAGTCAGTTTTTGCCAAGACATTGCGGTATAAAGAGCTCTGCTTGACCAAGCTCTTACTTCGATTACAACTCATATGTTGCGTGTTATGCTTATTGTATAGTTTATGCTGTGATTTTTATGTTGACAGCTGTTATTTAAGCTGTGTCTTCTTGTGAAATTGAAGCTGATACTTCTTTGACTGATCTGTAATCTTATGGAATGTTCTATGAATAAACTGTTAAGCCTCTCCAATAACTATCAATTAATTCAGGGACAATTCACAAACCCTGAGTACGCAACAACAAAAACGAGTAAACAACTTTTTTGTGTTATTTATGTAGTATGATAATTCTTAAAATTTAAGACCCTTCCGCGAGCTAAAAAAATTAAATAAGTGGCAAGGGAAAAAAAAAAAAGAAGAGGAAGAAAAAAAAAAAAATTATTTTTGCCTAAAAACAAGGCTTCTTCAACTTTATCGATACTGTTCGTTTAGATACTGATTATTATTAATTTTCTTTTCTTTTCTTTTTCTTTCAAAAAAAAAAAAAAAAAAAAAAGGGATTTTGGAGAAATTCTGGCAAAAGCAGAATTTAGTTTAGTACAGAGTCATCATTATTATTTTATTTATTTATTTATTTTCAAGTTAAAGCATCGCTTTCAAATTATTGAATTATATTTTCGATAAGTTTTCGATTTCGATAAATGTCCAACTATCATAAAACTGGCGACAACGTTTCATCCGTAGATTAAGCATAGTCCTCCGTACTAAAAAATCATTACTTTCTAAATCTGTTTTTAATAAGTTAGCATTACCCCAAATTATTTTTTAAATAACATTTGCGGGGAAAAATTACAGAAAAATCGCATAATATCGCTGACATTTCAAAATTTACGTTTCAAGCGCAGACTGCAGATCAGACCAAAATAACTGAAAAATATTCATAGGGCTAATCTAGACTCATTGACAGGCACCCGTTTTCGGTAACACGAACTTTTCTTTATCTTATTTTCTTCTTTCGATCCACCCTACTCTTGATATATGTTCAGAATACTTAAATCAGGAAAACTAATTTTATCATTATAATCTATCATATATAAATTTAAAACACCTTTTTATTTTATTTTATTTTTATACAATATTATTCATATTTAATTAAACAAAAGTAGGGGAGCGTGGGGCAGGTTGTAACACTTTTTGGAAAATTAAGTATATTTTGAAATGTATTTACGTTCTCCTGTTTATAATTGCTATTTTCCATAGCATACATATTCATCTGTCATATTCATAAGAGAAACTTTCATTACTTTTAGTAATTTCAGCACAAAAAGTATTTTTTCAAAATTATTTGCCTGTTACAGTTTTCCCCGGATTTGGGGCAAATCGTAACAAATGTGGAGCTAATTGTAACGGATACACAGGGAATCCTAACAATACAAACGACAATATTTCAAAATGGTTTTTGTTATCAATCATTTATTAACTTAATAAAAAAGACAATAACTAACATTAAATTATAACCTTGGTATAGTAACAATGAATTATATCAAATGGATTATAGTAAAATAAAGAGAAAATTAAAGATAAAATCAACATAGAAGTCAATCTTAGACAAAATTTAAATTAATTCAAGCAAATGACATTTTATTCCTTCCCATGCATTGAATGTGTGCACACATTTTGCAAATAAAGCATTATACCCATTCTTCTGACACAGAGAGCGTTTAGCAGAGCTCGAATTCTCCGACTTTTTTTCAGGACACTCTGATTGATGAGAAGTTTCTGCTTTTTTTCTACCACTTTTTTTATGCAATATTCTCTAATTCGTGATTAAATCGTGATTCTAATTCGTGGTTAAATAACCACGGTACTGTAATATAGAAATATAGAAAATATTTCTGTATAATTATAGTATTGGCAAAGATGCCGAAATTTTTTTCATTTCTGAGAGTTTCCTGTAAATGGGCGGAGACTTCAAGCTCTGGCTCCACAAGCCACTCCTCTAACATGTTGCAGCTTACCCCATCCTATGCTTTTGAGCATTTTGTTTATTTATAAAAATATATAGCGATTTATACAAAAAATTAAACTTGCATTTTATAACTCAAAACACAGACTAAATAAACAGCTATAAACATTTCGTTAAAGTATAAATTACAGTACCTTTAATCAAAATTTACGAAATATATATATATTTTTTTTTGTTCCCCACTAACTAGCTAAAATGAAGCACGTGTATAGAACCTCTCATTAACCATTTTTGTGGAACACCGATTGTGCTTACATTATAAAGCGCGTCATAAGAATTATGTTTATAAAAATATTTAATCACAAATGCTACAAACTATTTCGTAAATTACTTGTTACTTCTTACCCCTGTGACAACTAGCCCCAAGCTCCCCTACTATGTTTAATATTTTAAGCATTTTAAGGTAGCAGAGGATCAAAAAAAAGTAATATTAACATAAAATCTTTTTGTAAAAAAAATAGAACCGACTCCACAAAGCAGCTACTATTCAAACAACTAAAAAAAAAAAAAAAAAAAAAAAAGGTATGAAATGAGACTGTAAATTGCGCCTAAAAGTATAAAACCAAACAACTTATAACACTACAATTAATCATAACTTTTGAAGTCGGCGCAAAATTAAATAAAATTTAATTAGTGTTTAAAGTTTTGTTTTTAGATCGGTAGCAAGAAATACTGTTGTCTCGAATGATCCATTTTCATGTTTCCTTTATTATTTTATCACTATATACAATTGGTCCATTAGTACCATCTATATAGAACAGTGGACATTCTTCACAATGCGGTATTTATGTTTCTACGAAGATAGAGTTTACTTTGCAAATTTGGTATAATTTTGATAACTATCATCCTTGGTGGCTTTTGGATTTGGCGATCAAAACGTAATGCAAAAATATACACTCAAGATGTATATTTTCATAATATATATTGTACGATGTATTGATTCATAATCTTTATTACTTTCTTAATATACCTTATCAAAACAATCATGATATCCCAAAGAAATTAAATATGTTTGCCAGATAATTTTGCGATTTTTCTTTCACGAAGGACGTAGGATACCAGCATCTTCGCCAACTTTTGCTGCTTACGAAATCTTATTTGTTTTCTTGAATCAAAGTAGTTTTCGGCTGCGTTTTGCAGGTGACAGTGTGAGATGTGTATATTGAATAAGATTTGATTTTTGTATTGAATAAAGTTATAAATTTTTATTTAATTTTGCGCCGACTTCAAAAGTTATGATTAATTGTAGTGTTATAGGTTGTTTGGCGAAGGAAATTATTTTACACTTTTAGGTGCAATTTACAGTCTCATTTCATACCTTTTTTTTTTTTTTTTTTTTTTTAGTTGTTTGAATAGTAACTGCTTTTTGGAGTCGGTTCTATTTTTTTTTACAAAAAGATTTTATTTTTCTCTTTTTAGTGAAAACTTATTCATATAGTAGAACATCAAAAGACGTTAGACGACAGCTTCACAAATCACAACTTCCAAAAAAAGTGACATAACTCAAAAAATGGATTATGTCACTGAAAAATACATGAAATGCACCCAATGTGAACAAAAAAGTTACATCTCCATATAGAAAGTTATCCACTCGAGAGACAGTTGTGCATATTTTATTCTAGTCAAGTTATATTTAAGTTGATTTTTCTCAAATGCTGCATTTTTAAGTTGTGTCACTTTTCTTGCCTTTATGAGGTATGAGCAAAAAACTATCTATTGAATGAACATACGTTAAGTTAAAAAGTCTTTAGAAATGTAAAGAATGGATACTCTGTATTCGTAACCAAAAATTCTGTTAGGCATATATATTGAACTTTACAGTGAATACGTGTCACCCGCTGAGCTAGAAATTGCGCAGCGTAAAGTCCAAACAAAGAGCAAAATATGCATTGCAGCTGACGGACAGAAGTTTCAACATCGATACTTATATACTGCTTTTACCAGTGTAGCTGCATGCGTTCACCAGTTACAGTGAGAACAGACTTTTGTGAGTATCCTGTAATTTGTTTATATCTTAATGAAATCATAATGAAACCTATTTCAGGCCAAGATCATTACGACAACACAAAATGTATTAAAATTAAATCACCTCTTACGAAGTTAAAAGCTAACAAATTTCAACAACAACAACGAGAAACATGGTTTGTATTGAGAACCCCTTCCTTTATGAAGTCGGTTTAAAACGTCTATGCGTTAATCGATGTAACCGCTTGAAATAACCATACATTGAATTTTACATAGCATAAATGTCACCCGCTACGCTACAACATATGCAATGTCGTTCAAGTGTGCGCAAAATAGGAAATTGTGAACAAACAAATGCACGTTTTAAGCGTTCTGTTTTTAGCATTAATGGCTAAACTATCTTTTCGTACTAAATCTATGATACTCTGTTATTTTATAATTCACTTTTTTCCCCCTGTTTTGAACTGTTTCCGAGATACGAACGCTAGCTCCACTGTTTTCCACCAGCTGGCGCTGTAGGCGGTTGAATCGCGTAGCACATCTCACCTTCACTATACCTACATACCACTTTTATGACTAGGAAGCAGCTGTTCAGCAGTTAAGAGTCTGGACTGACTTTTTCGGGCACCCTGTATTTCCTTTTGATCGTAAATATATTAATATGGGACGTATTTCAGACCAAGACTTTTACAATAAAACAAAAAGTATCAAAATCGGATCATTCGTTCAGAAGTTATGAGCTAACAAACAAAAACAAAAAGATATACGCTTTGAATTGAGACCCACCTCCATTTTGAAGTCGAGTAATTAGAGCATCTCTTACGAAATTACAAGCTTACAAACACCAACAACACATAGATCGAATTAAGAACACCCTCCTTTCTGAAGTTGGTTGAAAATGACTTTGCGCTAATTGATGTGACCGCTTACAGTAACAGTACTTTGAACCACAGAGTATACATGTCATCCGCTACGCTGCAAAGTGTGCATCGTAGTTCAAGTATGCGCAGTGTAGGAAATTGCGAACAAACAACTGCACGTTTTAATCTTTCTTTTTTTAGCAATAATGTCTAAATACTGTCTTTTTGTAGTAAATCGATGTTGCTCTACAACTTCGTAATTAACTTTTCTCCTATCTTGAACCGTTTTTGAGATAGGAGCGCTAATTCCGCTGTTTTTCACCAGATGGCATTTTTATTTTCTTTAAATTGTAAAGATATTACAATGGGACCTACTTCAGACCAAGATCTTTACAACAAACAAAAATTATCAAGTTACCGTAATTTGAACTATATAGCATATGTCTCACCAGCTACCCTACAACGTGTGCAATGTAGCTCAAGTTTGCAAAGTGTAAGAAATTGCGCACAAACAAATGCACGTTTTTAGCATTGTATTTTTAGCATCAATGTCTAAACTATCTTTTCGTACTAAATCGATGATACTCTGCAATTTTATAATTCACTTTTTGCCCCTGTCTTGAACCGTTTCCAAGATAGGAACGCTAATTCCGCTGTTTTACACCAGATGGCATTTTAATTTTCTTTAAATTGTAAAGATATTACAATGGGACCTACTTCAGACCAAGATCTTTACAACAAACAAAAATTATCAAGTTACCGTAATTTGAACTATATAGCATATGTCTCACCAGCTACCCTACAACGTGTGCAATGTATCTCAAGTTTGCAAAGTGTAAGAAATTGCGCACAAACAAATGCACGTTTTTAGCATTGTATTTTTAGCATCAATGTCTAAACTATCTTTTCGTACTAAATCGATGATACTCTGCAATTTTATAATTCACTTTTTCCCCCTGTCTTGAACCGTTTCCAAGATAGGAACGCTAGCATTAATGTCTAAACTATCTTTTTGTACTAAATCGATGATAATCTTCAACATTGTAATTCACTTTTTTCTCTAGAACCGTTTTCAAGATAGGAACACTAACTCCACTATTTTCCACCAGGTGGCGCTACAAGCGGTTTAACCTTGTACTGCATGGCCACTTTACTATAACTTACATACCATTTTTATCGCTACAGCTGCAGCCGTTTAACAGTTAAACGAGTTGGGACTGATTTTTTTGGGCACCCTGTATTTTCTTTAGATCGTAAAGATATTGCAAAGGGACCTATTTCAGACCAAGACCTTCTCAACAAAGCAAAAAGTATCAAAATCTTAGCATCCGTTCAGAAGTTATGAGCTAACAAACATAAACAAAACATACGGTTTGAATTGAGAACCTTCCTTCTTTTTTGAAGTCGGTTAAAAAAATAATATTTATAGCGAGTTTCAATAACGTTGTAAAAGCAAAATAGATAGTAACTTACTTTCAGTGAAAACACTATTTATTTTATTTATTGATTTATTTGTTTTAATAAATGAAATATAACTTTAAAAAAAAAGGAATATTAATAAATTGGAAATAAATTCCATTTAGCTCTCTGAAATTTAATTTGTGAAAAATTTCTATTTACTTTTAAAGTGATTTTTATGTAGAATTTTATTCTGAAGCATTTGTCGATATTATTTTTATTGCACTGTTAAAATTGATCTAGAGGGGGTTTGCAAAAGTTTTATTAAATTTTAATCTTATTTCTTAGAGAACTGGTATTTTTATTTATACATACAATGGTTTTTCTTAATAATAAGTTTCAGTCTCAAAATTAATTTACTATTTTGCAAAAATATAAAATGCATATATATATATATATATATATATATATATATATATATATATATATATATATATATATATATATAACTTTTTTTTTTTCTTTTTTACTATTTTACGTGTCATTAATCAATTTATCAAACGGAATAAGGTATTTTAGGAAAGAAAATAATAACTTTTTGTTAATATGTTTTTCCTGCGACCATTTTTAAAAATTGAAATTCTAGTAGCAAAATAGAAAATGCAACTTTTAAGTTTTAAATATTAATCGAAATTTGTAAAAGTAAATATTGTTTATAGAGGTAAAAATGCAGTTTACCACGAAAAAGATATTTATATTCATTCTAAATATACTTATTTTATGTTTATGATTTTCATACGAAATTTACGCTAATAGAGAAATATGATAATTTATGCATTTTGATAAAGATTATACTTTTATATATATATTTGTATTCACTATTTTAAGCCATTAAGAAACGATTTAGAATTTATATCACAATATATGGGGTAAAGCTAAGAGAGCTTGCACACAATTCAACAAAATTATATAAAAAAATCCAAATGCTATTTTTTATAAACTATTGCTGAGTAATTTTGAATTCATTCGTTTTGTACGCATTTCCATTGCTATTTTCTTGTTATGCTTTAAAATAAAGCAACATCTCCGTAATAAAACCAAGAGATCTGTTTTGCGGTAACTCCTCTAATGGGGAAATTGCAGATTTTTCATTTTAACTTGTAAATGATAGAGCATGAAAATACAAACATTTTGATACCATTTTTATGCATATTTGAAAACCGGATGCTTTAATAAATTAACTTTAAAAGACGTAGTTCTCATGTTGGCGCGAAAACGCTGCGTCACGTGATAAAACCTATCGTGACGTCACTATTCACTAAATGAGCTGCTCGCTGAATTTCTCCCTATAGTATTTGTAAAGAAAGCTCGTGCATTCAGCGAAATTTTGTATTATTTCTTTAAAAAAAAATATTAAAACTATTTGAACTCATTAAACATCACTTCATTCTATAAATGACACCAAGTTTCAATGAGATTTTTTTTTTTTTTTTTTTTTTTTTTTTTTTTGTACTGGCCTGCTGTTATTAATTCAAATTAAACTATAATCGAAATAATAGTTGATTAATAGAATTTTCTTAAAGAATGTTTTTAGTATGCTATGCTCAAGATGTATCCTTTAAATACTTGTTTTGTTTCATTTTATTATATTTTATAGATTTACATTTATTATTATTATTATTATTATTATTCTAGACTGAGTACAGAAATAAAATATTGGGATTGAGTAATAATATTTAACTGAATAATATGCATATTTGCATTGCTTAAATAATCTAGAATAGTATATGCTAAAATAATCTAAATTAGATTACTTTTATAATTATGAGATGCCAGTATATCTGTATATATACATACATATATATATATATGCATATATATATATATATTTATTTATTATTATTTTTCCCCCTTGGACTGTGTACAAAATTGAGATTAAAAAATCAATAAACAATAATAATAATAAATATTTATACTTCAGGCAACCTTGTTAGAGTCTGCAACCGAAGATATAGTATTTTAAGCTAGAAATAACTTTTTTAATACATTTCAATATCAGGGATGGAACACGGGCGAAGAATTCATACCGGAATCTGTTTAAGAAATTTTACTACCTATAATATCGTTGATTTAAGAAGTAGAAAATTTTCTTACATTGATAGTGGTATGAATACTGCGCCCCATCCCTGCAATATTATAACTTAAAAATATTTCTATAAAAATAGAAGCTGAAGATTGTGAATAATTAAAAACATTATAGTGATGCAGTTTGTGAAATTGAAAAGTATTTAACGAAAATTTCATGCGCTTATCATTCTAAATAAATAAATAAAATAAAAAAAAGTCTCCGTACAAAAATATTAATATTATATATATATATATATATATATATATATATAGAAACGTGTTTAGTTATTTTTTTAATGTAATTACTTTTTTATTTGGAAAAATTGAAAAATAGAAAGAAAGGATTAATAGGAATAGAAAGTAATAATAGTAACAATATTTAGCAGTAGAAAAGATATAAAGTACTTTAAAATAAAATAAACACATGAAATATATGTTAAATTTAATAATATCTTATAAGTTATACATGATCTAGTTATAAATATGAATGGTATTAAATAATTAATTAAAAATTTGCAGTAAATTTCAGCAACCAAACGCAATATATACAATGGTGGACAATTGCTAAGGATGGATGACAATAACTAAGCTATTGTCATCCATCCTTAGCAATTGTCCACAGTGTGTATATATATATTAAATTCATTTATCAATGAAGCCTTAATGCAAAATCCAAATATGTTTAGAATATATCAGGAGTCGATCCAGGTAAAAATTGGGACCCATTTGCTTCCCCTCCACAAAATCCAATATCTAAAATGGGCCCCTTCAGAAAATACAAATCCATAAAATGGATCCCTTCACAAAATTCAGATTCATAACAACAGGCCTTTCTCAAGATTTATTTTTAAAAATATGATGATTTTGTAAAAGTTTTCCACGTTAACAATATTATTTTTTATGAGTGTGTATACTTGGCTCAGTAATATGCTGTTAACTTGATAATGAACATTAAACAGAGTAACTTTTTAAGTGAAAGGTTTCGTGTGATTTTTCTTTTTATCGCAAAAAGAAATAAATTTTCACAGAATCATTTTGTTTTTCACAAAAAAAAATAATAATAATAATAATAATAATAATAAAATTAAAAAAAAAAAAAAATGTTTTTCACAAAAATGAGCCTCAAAAATAAACCTAGAACAACCCTTGTATATTAAAACCCAAATAAATTACTACGTCAGAAACGCCAAAAGAAAAATATTTGCGATGAGCACTTCTCCAGATTCAGAATTCTTTTTGCACTGAAGATAGCACGCTTAAGGCTACCGAAACAGCTGTATGCATCGCAAATATTTTTCTTTTGGCGTTTCTGATGTAGTAGTTTATTCGGATTTTAATATTCCAACGCCAAGTCTCCTGTTATTATAACCCTTGTATATACTATAACTGACGGTCTTCGCCTGCTTCGCTAGTCGCTAAATTTAATAAATTTTGAAAAAAAAAAAAAAAGAACCCTTATTTCTTTTGTATTATTCTATAAACTTAAACTAACTAAATAAATAAATAAATAGACAATTAAAAAATAAATTCATTGAAATAGCTCTCAACATCGTTTTGGGTATTCGCTGCCTGCGGCAACTTCTTTCCCTCCAGTGTACCCTGCTTTTTTTGGGTCTGGGTTATTATTGCCCGCTGCAATGTTTTTACTGGGCATTTCAATTTGGGTACATATCAGAAGGCGAAAGCTGCTATTATTCAAAAACTAAGATTTTAAGGATAGCTGTATCTCAGCATCTATTAAATATACTTTAATTTTGGCACCATGTACTCTATTGCAATCACTTTTTCAGCTATATTACCATTTCATTTCAATTAGTACAATAAATAAATAAATAACAAAAAATTTTCCTTTCAAAATAATAAATAATAATAATAAATAAGTTTTTATTAAACTTAAATTTTAATAAGAGTAATCCTTTATGCGATATTAACATTTTCCCGATTAAAACATTTAATTATATTTTCATTTTGAAATGAATTAATAAATAAATAAATAGTTGTGTAACAGCCGTTGCTAATGTAAACGACGTAGAACAATATAAATCAAATAAAATGAAAGAATAAATTTAAGAAAAATAAATGGAAAAATAAATGGATAAAATTGAAAAATATCTACATCTATATATATATTATAAAAAAAATTATAAAAAGTAAACGTTCTGCTTTTTCTTTCTTTTCTTTTTTTTTTTTTTTTTTTTTAATAAAATAAAATAATAAATGATAAATAAATCAATAATGCAGTTTGAAAATAACATTTTTTCGTTGCAATAACCATGAAGTAAATATTAAATACATAATTAATGACTGCTCTTTAAAATAATCATATGTAATTTGTAAAATAACATAATTAAAAATTTCCGGTTAAAAATAATAATAATAATAATAATATAAATAATCAGTAAAATATATTTTTATGTACTACAAAATTTTAATGAATATTTTAATTATAATTAAATCTTTAAGCATACATTATGAAAAAAAGAAAAATTCTTACAACAAGCATCTAAAAAATTAGAGAAATGTAAAAAAATACTACTAATATTAAAGCAATGCTAAAATTCTATTATGAAGACGTTTATAATTTTCAAAATACAGAACAAATCTAGATCGTTTATATTTAGCTCCTCTTATTTATGCGCTAATAAAATCGAGGTTTCTTCTCAAAAATGAGAATATGGAAAGAGCATCTATTTTCGGCAGATTATCCGATTGTTCTTTTACAAATGCAAAATCGACATTATACAAATAAAAATAGAAATATATATATATATAAGGTATAGTATAGTTATGGAAGGTTTAAGTTATTTCTTACAAAAGGTAAAAATTTTAAAAATAAATTATAAAATACAGATTAGAATAGAGTGAACAAAAAGAAAAGCAATCGGTAAAAGAATGTAAACATTCACACTTCGTGAACTGTGACGTCAACCCCCTCACGGAGCGTTTTCGGATCACGTGGTTTTGTTTTGGTTTTTAGCGATTTTAAAACGTTAATTAGAAGTTAATTAGAATTAATTTTACGATTTTACTTGGATTTTTCGGATTCCCAAGATTGATTTTATCGATTACAATTGAAAGAAATTGTTTTTCCTTCCGTGTGCAACTTCCACATTGCCTTATGGAATGACTGCGGGTATGGACAGGGACGATTAAGCTTAATTATATCTACGATTAAATTGTTAACAATATTAATTACAATTAAACGGAATTGTTGTAATGTTTTGTTAAACAAGTATTTTTATATTTGAAGTTGATATTTCAGTTTAATAATTAAACAATCAAAAAAAAAATCATGCAGTACGCATTGATAAGTAACACTTTCCGTCTGTACGTAATTATTGTATCGAATAACCTTTAATATTCTTTGCCAACGTTATCACTCAACAGACAGAATGACTGAAAAATATACAGAAACACTAATTGATTTTAAAATTACTCTTAGGTATTTTCGAAAGTGTTAAAAAGGCTTAATGCAAAAGAAAATGAAGCTATTAGATTATAATTACAGCTATTGATCTCTGCAATTCTAGCAATTTTTTATTAATATCTCTTGGATATTTTTGTGCCACCCTGTAAATCTAATGCTAATCATGCTATATTCTACGCAAAGCATTCTTTTGGCATGTAAATAATATATTTCAGTTTCCTAAAATTTAGTGGATAGTAAAGTTATTGAAATTTGATTTATAGAAATATCTCTCATAGAAAGCAATGCTTTAGAATACTTCTGTGTGTCCCTGTGTATTAAACGATGGCGGTATTTCCTAAATTTTATACAGGAAACATCCAATAGAGAACTTTAATAACATATTTCAATTTAATTAAGATATGTCTACAGTAAAGGTATGAAAATATGGTTTATAGAAATACCTCTCATAGAACACAATGCCTTGAAATACTTTCGGGTGTCCCTGTACACAAACCAGTCGAGGAATAAACTCCATTTTCAACAGGGAACGTCCGATAGTGAGCTTGAATAGCATATATCAGTTTCAAGAAATTCCATAAATATTTACGAGAGTTAGAGCTCGGACAGACAAACAAGCAGACAGACAGACGGACAGGCAGATTCACAAAACTGAAATCATGTTCACACTTAAAAAATGCTAGAAGTGTTAAAAACGCTTAACGTAAACGAAAGTACAATTCTAGTAATATTTTATTAATCCCTGTTAACATAACTGGATATTTTTGGGGCACCCTGTAAATCTAATGCTAATCATGCTATATTCTATGCACAGCATTCTTTTGTGCATATAAATAACATATTTGAATTTCCTAAAACTTCGTGAAAAGTAAAGTTATTAAAATTAGATTTAGAGAAATATCTCTCATAGAACACAATTCTTAGGAATACTTTTGAGTGTCCCTGTACATAAACCGATGGTGGTATTTCTTCCATTTTATGCAGGAAACATCCAATAGTGAACTTAAATAACATATTTCAATTTCATTAAGATACGTCTACAGAAAAGTTATGAAAATATGGTTTACAGAAATACCTCTCATAGAACACAATGTTTTGAAATACTTTCGGGTGTCCCTGTACACAAACCAGTAGAGGTATAAACTCCATTTTCAATAGGGAACGTCCGATAGTGAACTTGAATAACATATTTCAATTTCATTAAGATATATCTACAGTAAAGGTATGAAAATATGGTTTATAGAAATACCTCTCAAAGAACACAATGCTTTGAAGTACTTTCGGGAGTCCCTGTGAACAAATCAGTAGAGGTCTAAACTCCATTTTCAATAGGGAACGTCTGATAGTGAGCTTGAATAGCATATATCAGTTTCAAGAAATTCCATAAATATTTACGGGAGTTAAAGCACGGACAGACAGACAGACAGGCAGGCAGATACGCAAAACTGAAATCATATTCACACTTAAAAATGTTAGAAAGTATTAAAAACCCTTAATGTAAACGAAAGTACAATTCTAGAAATTTTTTATTAATAGCTCTTAAGGGGTTAGGGGTAGTCAGGATTTTCAAAAAATCAATTTTTTTTTTTTTTTTTTTTTTTTTTTTTGCATTTTCTTAAAGTGTAATATCTTATAAATATTCTCTGAAAATTTGAAGTTGATCCGATAATTACTTTTCGAGTGGGTCTAATTCCCATCAGTATGCAAAAAAAAAGGATGCTGCACGTGTGAAAGTGGCAGATCAGCGCGCCAACGACAACACTCGGGAAGGCAGAATGCTTCGTAGGCAACGGCAAATTGATGTTTTGGAAACTTCCACAATGGCTGAAGAACTATTATATGGCCCAGGAATAGATGACTCAGTGTAAGTGATTAAATAATTCGTATTTCTGTTCGTAAATCTAGTGCGAAACTTTAAATGCGTTTTTCTCAAAACTATGTTTTTTGAACTGGTGACAACTGTAACTTGAAAACCGCTCAGTAGATTTTAATGAAATTTATACAGCTTTTACAATACATAATAAACTCGGGCCTGATTGAAGGATTTTTTTTTTTTTTCAAAAATTTCGATTTTTTAAGACCAATTAACTGTTGACTTTTTCCCAAAAATTTAGAAAAAAATTTCCTGAGTCCGCCATTTTTTTAATTTTTGAAAAAAAAAAAAAAAAGCTTCGATCAGGCCCAGGTTTATCTATTTATAAAACTAATTTTTCTTATCCGATTGATTTTAGATGAATCTCCAAGGACTTTTCATTGTCACCGCAAGGACCTTTTTTTTGGACTGGGTCAACAGAAACAGCTATAACTTTGGAAATTATAATTTTTTTTTTTTCAAATTTTTGTGACTTCAAGTCAAAACATTGTATAATAATGCCATATTATTACTTTTGTAAAATAAAATGATTTAATAGCGAAAAAAAATTACTGAAAATTATCATTGTTTCGTGTCTCTGACTACCCCTAACCCCTTAATATAACTGGATATTTCTGTGCCACCCTGTAAATCTAATGCTAATCATGCTATATTCTATGCAAAGAAAATTTTTTTGTGCATATAAATAACATATTTCAATTTCCTAAAACTTCGCGGAAAGTAAAGTTATTATAATTTAATTTATAGAAATATCTCTCATAGAACGCAATGGTTTAGAATACTTTTGTGTGTCCCTGAGCATAAACCGATGGTGGTATTTCCTCCATTTTATACAGGAACATCCAATGGAGAAATGAATAACATATTTCAATTTCATTAAGATATGGCTACAGTATAGGTATGAAAATATGGTTTATAGAAATACCTCCCATAGAACACAATGATTTGAAATAGTTTCGGATGTCCCTGTACACAAACCAGTAGAGGAATAAATTCTATTTTCAATAGGGAGCGTCCGATAGTGAACTTGAATAACATATTTCAATTTCATTAAGATATGTGTACAGTAAAGGTATGAAAATATGGTTTATAGAAATACCTCTCATAGAACACAATGCTTTGAAACACTTTCGGGTGTCCCTGTACACAAACCAGTAGGGGTATAAACTCCATTTTCAATAGGGAACGTTCGATAGAGAACTTGAATAACATATATCCGTTTCAAGAAATTCCATAAATATTTACGGGAGTTTGAGCGCGGACAGACAGGCAGACTGACAGACAAACTGAAGTCATTAACACTTTTCAACCTCGTTGGAAAGTGTTAAAAAACAGAGTTGGTGCTAGTTTTAATATGTAGATGGCCTCCAAGCAAATTCTAACTGTACAGTTATAAACTAGAAGTAGGTACCAGCCGCATGTTTCTACAATAATTAATGGCAAAAATAGCCGGAGAAAGGGATTTTTTTTTTTTTTTTTTTTTTTTTTTTTTTTTTTTTTGGAGCGGGGGGGGGGGAGGAGGGACTGTACCTTTTTTTTCTAAATATAAGCTGTTTTATTATCCCTTTGAGATCGTAGGTGAAGTAAGGAATCCCAATGTATATTAACCGTTCACAATATAAAAACGATCTATACTTTTCTACTCTGAAAAAAAATAGATATTTATTAATTTACACCGTAAAGTATACAGAAATTAATACTTATAAAAAAAAAAAAAAGTTAGTCTTTGTACGATTAATAAATGTATATTTCCTTTCATATTTTTTTTAGGAAACTGCTATCGTCTGTAAAGACCGAAAGCAGTGGATTTAAAAAAACACGAAAGGAAAATCATGCACTACGCATTAATTACTAACACTTTCCAACTGTACGTAATTGTTCTATCGAATATCTTTTAATATTCTTTGCCTACGTTATCACACAACAGACAGAATGACTGAAAAATATACAGATACACTAATTGATTTTAAAATTACTCTTAGGTATTTTGGAAAGTGTTAAAAAAGGCTTAATGCAAAAGAAAATGCAGCCATTAGATTATAATTACAGCTTTTGATCTCTTTGAATAATTTAGTGTAGCCCTGTAAATCAGAAAGTTGATCATATCATATTCTATACAAAACATTATTTTAGAATAATAACAATGCATTTCAATATTTTTATGATTTTTATAGTAGAAAGACTTTTAAATATAACTGTCAAAAAATTCTGTCCTAAAACGTAATGCAATGACATTTTTTTATTGTTCTTGTCCCTGGAAACAAACTAATTGTACAGGACCTATTAATGTCATTTTAAATGGGGTACATTCTATAGGGAATATGTTCATAAAAATAACGCTCATAGAACAGAATGCTTTCGAAAGTTTTTAGGTGTCCCTGTACACAAAACCAGAAGAGATATTAACTCCATTTTCAATAGGGATCATCCGATAGTGAACTTCAATAAAATATATCAGTTTCGAGAAATTCCATAAATATTTACAGGAGTTAGAACGCGGGCAGACAGACAGACAGGAAGATGGACAGATACGAACACTGAAATCATATTCGCACTTAAGAATGTTAGGAAGTGTTAAAAACGTTTAAAGTAAACGAAAGTACAATTCTAGCAATTTTTTATTAATAGCACTTAGTATAAATGGATATTTTTGTGTCACCCTGTAAATCTCATGCTAATCACGCTATATTCTATGCAAAGCATTTTTTTGTGCTTTTAAATAATATATTTCAGATTCCTAAAACTTCGTGGAAAGTAAAGTTATTAAAATTTGATTTATAGAAATATCTCTCAGAGAATGCAGTGCTTTGGAATACTTTTGAGTGTCCCTGTATATAAATCGGTGGTGGAATTTCCTCCATTTTATACAGGAAACATCCAATAGGGAATTTGAATAACATATTTCAATTTCATTAAGATATGTCTACACTAAATGTATGAAAATATGGTTTATAGAAATACCTCTCATAGAACACAATGCTTTGAAATACTTTCGGGTGTCCCTGTACACAAACCAGTAGAGCTATAAACTCCATTTTCAACAGGGAACATCCGGTAGTGAACTTAAATAACATATATCAGTTTCAATAAATCCCATGAATATTTACAGGAGTTAGAGCGCGGACAGACAGACAGGCAGACAGACAGATGGACAGGCAGATAAACAAAACTGAAATCATATTCACACTTAAAAAATGCTAGAAAGTGTTAAAAACGCTTAACGTAAATAAAAGTGCAATTCTAGCATTTTTTTATTAAACCTCTTGGATATTTTTGTGCCACCCTGTAAATCTTTTGCTAATCATGCTATCTTCTATGCAAAGCATTCTTTTGTGTATCTAAATAACATATTTCAATTTCCTAAAACTTCGTGGATAGTAAAGTTATTAAAATTTGACTTATAGAAATATGTCTCCTAGAACGCAATGCTTTGAAATACTTTTGAGTGTCCCTGTACATAAACCCATGGTGGTATTTCCTCCATTTGATACAGGAAACATCCAATAGTAAACTTGAATAACATATTTCAATTTCATTAAGATATGTCTACAGTAAAGGTATGAAAATATGGTTTATAGAAATACATCTCATAGAACACAATGCTTTGAAATACTTTTGGTTGTCCCTGTAGACAAACCAATAGAGGTATAAACTCCATTTCCAATAGGGAACGTCCGACAGTGAACCTGAATAACATATATCAGTTTCAAGAAATTCCATAAATATTTACGGGAGTTAGAGCGCGGACAGACAGACAGGCAGATACATAAAACTGAAATCATATTCACACTTAAAAAATGTTAGAAAGTATCAAAAACGCTTAATGCAAACGAAAGTACAAATCTAGTATTTTTTTATTAATAGCTCTTAATATAACTGGATATTTTGTTGCCACCCTGTGAATCTGATGCTAATCATGCTATATTCTATGCAAAGCATTCTTTTGTGCATATAAATAATATATTTCAATTTCCTAAAACTTCGTTGAAAGTAAAGTTATAAAAATTTGATTTACAGAAATATCTCTCATAGAACGCAATGCTCTTCAATACTTTTGAGTGCCCCTGTGTATAAACTGATAGTGGTATTTCCTCCATTTTAAACAGGAAACATCCAATAATGAACTTGAATAACATATTTCAATTTTATTAAGATATGTCTACAGAAAAGGTATGAAAATATGGTTTATAGATATACCTCTCATAGAACACAATGCTTTGAAATGTTTCGGGTGTCCCTGTACACAAACCAGTAGAGGTATAAACTCAATTTTCAATAGGGGACGTCCGATAGTGAACTTGAATAACATATTTCAATCTCATTAAAATATGTCTACAGTAAATGTATGAAAATATGGTTTATAGAAATACCTCTCACAGAACGCAATGCCTTGAAATAATTTCGGGTGTCCCTGTACACAAACCAGTCGAGGTATAAACTCCATTTTCAACAGGAACCGTCCGATAGTGAATTTGAATAACATATTTCAATTTCATTAAGATATGTCTACAATAAAGGTATGAAAATACGGTTTATAGAAATACCTCTCATAGAACACAATGCTTTGAAATACTTTCGGGTGTCCCTGTACACAAAATAGTAGAGGTATAAACTCCATTTTGAATAGGGAATGTCCGATAGTAAACTTGAATAACATAACTCAGTTTCAAGAAATTCCATAAATATTTACGTCAGTTAGAGCGCGGACAGAGAGTTCTAAGAGTTCTACCGGAAAATCCGTAATTTGCGAAATTTCCCGTCAAAAATTGATTTCCCCCTCCCTCTTCTTCTTATTTTTTTTTCCCTAAATCGCAGATAATGTTTTACTTTTACTCATGGGTAGTCTCCCCATGTGCACTTTCTTCATCGTGAAGTAATATGGAGCCGAGTTATGCTTACAAATGTGTTTTTTCCTTCGGTCTTCCCCCCAAAGGAGAACAGGGGTAATATTGATGAATCTCGTTACTTTAGGTGTCGGATACATATAAACAATCCAAGCACCAAAATTCGTGACTGCAGCTCCCATAGATTCCTCAGAAAAAACTTAGCACTAAAAGGGGCATCTCGATTTTTCCCCCTCGTACCCCCCCCCCCCACACACACACACACACAAAATCGCAAATCACAAAAAAACAAAAATGTGTTTTGGGAAATATCCTAAAGAAGACACATGGCTGTTTTTAACATATTTTTTTTTCCATTTTCGGTAGAATTTTAGTCAAAAATCAGGAATTAGCGAAATTTCTCGCTAATAACCGATTTCCCCCTTCCTCCCCTTTAAAAAACGAAAATTCTTAAATCGCAGATAATGCCTTTTTTTTTTTTTTTTGGTACTCATGTGCAATTTCTTTACTGTGAAATAATTTAGAGCCGAGTTATGCTTACAAACCAGTTTTTATCTTTTGCCCTCAAGCAAAGGACGGGGGGGTGGGGGGGGCGAATTTCGAAAAATTTGATAGATATAATTTTAAGTTGGTGAAGACCTAAATTCCTGCCAAGCGTCGTTGAATTCCGTCCACCCGTTCTCAAGTAATGCCCAAACAAAGATAGCGTTGCAGACATACAGACACCATGACACACACACACACAGGAGTTACAGCGCGGACAGACAGACAGGCAGACAGACAGATGGACAGGCAGATAAACAAAACTGAAATCATATTCACACTTAAAAAATGCTAGAAAGTGTTAAAAACGCTTAACGTAAATAAAAGTGCAATTCTAGCAATTTTTTATTAAACCTCTTGGATATTTTTGTGCCACCCTGTAAATCTTTTGCTAATCATGCTATCTTCTATGCAAAGCATTCTTTTGTGTATCTAAATAACATATTTCAATTTCCTAAAACTTCGTGGATAGTAAAGTTATTAAAATTTGACTTATAGAAATATGTCTCCTAGAACGCAATGCTTTGAAATACTTTTGAGTGTCCCTGTACATAAACCCATGGTGGTATTTCCTCCATTTGATACAGGAAACATCCAATAGTAAACTTGAATAACATATTTCAATTTCATTAAGATATGTCTACAGTAAAGGTATGAAAATATGGTTTATAGAAATACATCTCATAGAACACAATGCTTTGAAATACTTTTGGTTGTCCCTGTAGACAAACCAATAGAGGTATAAACTCCATTTCCAATAGGGAACGTCCGACAGTGAACTTGAATAACATATATCAGTTTCAAGAAATTCCATAAATATTTACGGGAGTTAGAGCTAGGACAGACAGACAGGCAGATACATAAAACTGAAATCATATTCACACTTAAAAAATGTTAGAAAGTATCAAAAACGCTTAATGCAAACGAAAGTACAAATCTAGTATTTTTTTATTAATAGCTCTTAATATAACTGGATATTTTGTTGCCACCCTGTGAATCTGATGCTAATCATGCTATATTCTATGCAAAGCATTCTTTTGTGCATATAAATAGTATATTTCAATTTCCTAAAACTTCGTGGAAAGTAAAGTTATAAAAATTTGATTTACAGAAATATCTCTCATAGAACGCAATGCTCTTCAATACTTTTGAGTGCCCCTGTGTATAAACTGATGGTGGTATTTCCTCCATTTTAAACAGGAAACATCCAATAATGAACTTGAATAACATATTTCAATTTTATTAAGATATGTCTACAGAAAAGGTGTGAAAATATGGTTTATAGATATACCTCTCATAGAACACAATGCTTTGAAATGTTTCGGGTGTCCCTGTACACAAACCAGTAGAGGTATAAACTCAATTTTCAATAGGGGACGTTCGATAGTGAACTTGAATAACATATTTCAATCTCATTAAAATATGTCTACAGTAAATGTATGAAAATATGGTTTATGGAAATACCTCTCACAGAACGCAATGCCTTGAAATAATTTCGGGTGTCCCTGTACACAAACCAGTCGAGGTATAAACTCCATTTTCAACAGGAACCGTCCGATAGTGAATTTGAATAACATATTTCAATTTCATTAAGATATGTCTACAGTAAAGGTATGAAAATACGGTTTATAGAAATACCTCTCATAGAACACAATGCTTTGAAATACTTTCGGGTGTCCCTGTACACAAAATAGTAGAGGTATAAACTCCATTTTGAATAGGGAATGTCCGATAGTAAACTTGAATAACATAACTCAGTTTCAAGAAATTCCATAAATATTTACGTCAGTTAGAGCGCGGACAGACAGACAAACCGAAGTCATTAACACTTTTCAACCTTGTTGGAAAGTGTTAAAAAAGAAGACCAGATAAGATCACAAAAAAACATTAGATTACTGCGTAATATATTTAACTTAAAATTAGCGTATCTTTCCTTGTCAGTTTTCTGTGTTTAACTAATCTGTCGTTGTCCACAGTCCTTGAACTTATTTTTATAAATAGTGCAGTTTTCATACAAACACCTCTTACAAAATAACCCATTCGAGACAGATTGTACATCACCATATATGCAATGGATTTCCGTGCCGAAAAAACGAGTAGCCTACCGAGTGTCCAATGACATATAATTGATTCCGCCCGCTTTTAAGTCCAGTATCCGCATACCGTTTATTATTTATTAAAGTTATTTTGTCAAAGTCTTCCTCACAAATGTGTTCAAAACACAAAATCTAAAATTCATTTGGTTTGAAATCTTCTCGTTTCAATTTTAAAACCTTTACTTTAATTTAATTTATTCAAATGAATTATTATCTTTTACGCCAAACACGTTTCTGAACTGATTTTTTTTTTTTTGGCAAATTTAGCTATTTACCTTAATTGTGATAAAATTGTCAATGAAAAATCTTATTCCACATTGCTGTCTACAGCCTGGAAAAATTTGTTTAGTTCAATTAAATAATTTCCTTAATAAATTAATGATAACAATATAAATAAAAATGAAACAAAACAGATAAATAATTAATTAAAAAATAATAAATAAATAATAACAGAAATTAATTAATTAATTAAAAATAAAAATATAATAAAATAATAAATAAAATAAAATATTCTTTCTCTCTCTCTCACTTTTTTTTTTTTTTTGGTTGCATCCCTCTCTGATTGGCCTTACTGATTGCTTTCTATTGGTTAGTTGCATTGCTCCTCCCCATGTGCTTTTCGTCCTGCTTTTCGTCTTGTTTTGCCTCCAAGGCAGTAGCACGTGCTTTTTGCACCTGCAGAAGAAAGGCCTCGTTCTTTCGAAACCGGTTGTGCTGGCTTAAATTCTATGTTGTGTGAAGGAGTTTTAATGTTTAAATATTATTTAACTTATTTAAATTTAAAAGATTACGGTCCTGAAAAGAAATTTGAGAAGACTGATATTTTTTGTTCCCATTCAGTTTTATCCCTTTTCTTTAAGTAGTGGACAGCTGTACAAAACATGAGTAACATACATGAAAATATTTCAAAACTAAAGAAATATACAATGACATTAATTTGCAATAAATTTCCTATATAGCTTAGTGACCAGATCAGATCAGTTCTGCAGCAGAAAAGCGGCAAAACTTGCATCATTTATGCAATTGTGGATTTTTTTTTTTTTTTTTTTTTTTTTTTTTTTTTTCATTCTTTATAAATAAAATCTAAAAGTAAAATAACAGTGATAAATATTTTTTTTTTACAGTTTTCAGAACTTAGGAAACTGCTTTTAAAATAATGGCTGTCCTTAGAAAATCGGAACGTTTTTTCACCTTATCGTAGACTAACATTGGCATTCGAGAGGTTAATACTACCAGAGGTGTGACTCTTCTTGATCGTCACCACTCCTGAATAATGTCTAATTTGTGTTTGTGGGGATGGTTTCCGTAAAATTTTGTCTCAAATTCGTTAAACTTATCTTGTCACTTGTCGAAGTTGTTTTCTGGTGCGGTTTCAGACATTCAAGAAATTCCTCTTCATTGTCTTGTCATTACCAATAAGCTACATAATTTTTCTTAATATAGAATTTAAATGAATCAATTAAAAAAATTCTCTCGTTTCGGTAGGAGTTATTGCGCAGCTTTTTATTTAGCAATTATTCGCTTTTATGGAAAACTGTTTGTGTCCGCACAGTTAATCTAGGCTAGTAGCTTATGAGGAATCATATAATTAAAAAATATTTTGTACTGCTGCTATTCTATAGAAATGCTTAGGAAGCGATTTGAAAATGTAAGCATTTATATTTGAAAACATGATAAAAGAACTACATTTTACCTTAGACAATCGAAGCTGCCAGCACACACATTCAAATCAGCACTCTACTGTGACTGTTGTGCAACTACCTAGAATAAGTCCTGGCATTCTACTCCTTTACTCTAGTCCTTCCCTACCACGCAATCTCTCCTAGCTTTAAATTATATGCTGAAAATGAACTTTAGTATTTTAAATTGGATCCTAATAATACTTAGGTAATAAAATATTGACTGGATGTAAATTAATCAACATCAGGCAATCCAAAAAATTTTCGTCAGTTGTAGTTTCCGCATATATGTTAAAAATTTAATGTTACAAAATAGTGCTACATAATCTTTTAAAAAAATTCGAGGCAATTGGCAATTATGTAATAATATCTACCAAATATACATTAAAAGGGAATTATTTTGAAAGATAGTGTGCTCCTAGTATTATTTTATTATTATTATTATTTTTTTTTTTATGAAGAAAAGGGATAGAGAAAGTTATTTTTTATTTTTTTCCCTCACGATGATATAATTTGCAAAAACCATTAAATAATAGTAACAGTCAACATTTTAGAGAAAGGAGAAAAGGATAAAACTACCAAAGAGTTCCATTCATAGTAAAAAAAAAAAAAAAAATCATGAAATGAAAATTGGAATTTTAAATGCTGAAAAATAGAAATGTTCACCATCAGGAAGCTTGCATTTCTATCAGCATATGTAAGATTTCAAAAAACTGTATAGCTAATTCAAGCAAATATACAGCTCAAATCTCTATCTTGCAACAAAACAAAATAAAAAAGGAAGTTAAACTAAACAATAACACAAACCAAAATTGAAACAATGAATAAGTATTTTAAGCAATCCACATGTTAAACGATACATAGGGAAATAGTATAAATAAACGGGTTGCCAATCGAACAATAGTAACAAGAAAAGATTAAAAGAATAGAAACGATTAATCGATTTAGGTGCAACTGAATTACATTAATTGAATGCATTAATTGGTAGTTATTAATCTTTAAAAGCTAATAATATTAAAAAGGTGATTTTTAATTTATAATTTTAACGTTAATCATTTTTAAATGTCAGTATATTTTTAACTATCAAGATAGCGTGAGCAAGCGCCATCTTACGTGGAAAAATTGATTTACTATTAGATAAATACAGAAAATGTACGATTTAACTTACAATGTTTACATAGTTGAGTTAAATTTTTACTCTAAAGCAATCTCATCCAAAGGTCAACATGTCATGATTAAGACATTATCATTATTGGTGAATTAATTATTAATTATTTTTTTTTTAATTAAATAGATTTTTTATTTAATCTATACAATTTATTATTATTAATGAAACCACCAAATTTGATTATGCATGTAATGAAATCTAAAGTGTGAATAATTAATCAAATTTTAAGTAGGAAGAGTTGAATCTTTCATAATATCAACCCCTCTCTCTCTCTCTCTCTCTCCCTCTGTATATATATATATATATATAGAGAGAGAGAGAGAGAAAGAGAGAGAGAGATGAATTATTTAAGTTGTGAAGTGGTATAAGAAATTTTATGAAATGTTTTAGTTTTTCCATAAAATTTTCATGACATATATTTAGAAACCCCTGTTTTTATTCTATTATTAATACAAGTTTGTAATATAAGTACTCAAGCACTGTGAAGTAGTGAATTTTTTAGTCTTTTCAGATAAAACTAATATTCAGTATTTTCGAAAGCACTTAGTATGACAGTGAAGTAAAAATGATTTGCAGTCTTTCACAAAATATTTTTAAAATGAAAAACTGTGTGACATTAATTGTGAAAGTATCTTCAGTAAATCAATTATGCTTTTGAGTTTTCACATAAAACATATTTCAGATTATAGAGAAAAGGATGAAAAAGAAAGGTAAAATCAAATTAAAAATACGTAAAAATTTTTGAAGCATTCACAAAACAGATTGCGACTAAGAGACTTATAACATAAAAATAATGAATAATAAATTGTATTTATTAAATTATATTTGGCAAATAATAAATTGTATTTAGCAAATAAACCTTAAAAGTAAAAAATATTTTGAAATATCTTGTAACTTGTTTGTACTAATTTATTTGTTTAAATGGAGATTATTATAACAACTCTTTCTTTTTCCCTTTTTTACTTTCTTCTATATGTAATATAGAGAAAGTATTGGATTCGCGAAAATTTTCGAAGTCCACTTTTTGATGGATTTACATGTTTTGGGATGTGGAGAACACGAATTAATAGTTTTTATAAAATGTCTGTCTGTCTGTCTGTATCATTTTTTTGTGGACGCTGTATCTCACGAACCAATGAATGAAATTTAACCAAACTTGGTATTTAGTTGCACCCTGACATAAACTGGTGCTCATTAGATTTTGGGATCAATCGCTCAATAGGTGGCGTTGTGATCGCGTTTTATGCAAATTTTTAACATGGCAGCATAGGACAAAATTCCGTATAAATGGGCATAAAGAGAGTTATTTTACACTTGTGATTGTAAAATTAATATGAATTATTGATAATAGTAGTAGTTAGCTAGGAAAAAAATTTTGTGCATGTGGGGGCATCGGTTCCCCCCCTGGGGGGAAGTACCCCCCCGGGGAAGTAAAATTTCAAGATGGGTATCTTTCGAAAGGTCTCGTTGATAATGGTAATAGTTAACTGGGAAAAAAATTTTGTGCATGTGGGGGCATCGGTTCCCCCCCACCGGGGGGAAGTACCCACCCGGGGGGGCAAAGTTTCAAGATGGGTATCTTTCGAAAGATCTCGTCAATACCTTTAAAACGAATGGTTGAACGATAAATCTGTGATAATTTAAACCAAAGTTATCGATTTTTTATAGTTTTAACAAAACAAAACAAAAAAATCGCAATTTTTTTTTTTTTTTTTTTTTTTTTTAATGAAATTTAACCAAACTTGGTATTTAGTTTGTCCCCGACATTAACTGGTGCTGATTATGTTTGGGGAAACAGGTGGCGCTGTGATAGCATTTTATCTAAATTTTTAACATGGCAGCATAGGACAAAAATTCGTATAAATGTGCATAATTGGAGTTGTTTTAAACTTGTGATTGTAAAATTAATATGAATTATTGATAATAGTAGTATGTAACTAGGAAAAAAATTTTCTGCATGGGGGGGCATCGCTTCCCCCCCTAGGGGGGAAACCCCCCCCCCAGGAGGGGTAAATTTTCACAATGGGTATCTTTCGAAAGATCAGGTTGATAATAGTAGTAGTTAACTAGGAAAAAATTTTTGTGCATGTGGGGGCATCGGTTCCCCCCCACCGGGGGGGGAAGTTCCCACCCGGGGGGGGGGGCAAAGTTTCAAGATGGGTATCTTTCGAAAGATCTCGTCAATACCTTTAAAACGAATGGTTGAACGATAAATCTGTGATAATTTAAACCAAAGTTATCGATTTTTTTTTAGTTTTAACAAAAGAAAACAAAAAAATCGCAATTTTTTTTTTTTTTTTTTTTTTTTTTTTTTAACGAAATTTGACCAAACTTGGTATTTAGTTTGTCCCCGACATTAACTGGTGCTGATTATGTTTGGGGATCAATAGCTCAACAGGTGGCGCTGTGATAGCATTTTATCTAAATTTTTAACATGGCAGCATAGGACAAAAATTCGTATATATGTGCATAATAAGAGTTGTTTTAAACTTGTGATTGTAAAATTAATATGAATTATTGATAATAGTAGTATGTAACTAGGAAAAAAAAATTCTGCATGGGGGGGGCATCGCTTCCCCCCCCTGGGGGGGAAGTACACCCCGGGGGGGGGGGGATAAATTTTCAAGATGGGTATCTTTCGAAAGGTCTCGTCAATACCTTTAAAACGAATGGTTGAACTATAAATCTGTGATAATTTAAAACAAAGTTATCGATTTTTTTTACTTTTAACAAAAAAAAAAAAAAAAAAAAAAAAAAAACGGAAAAAAAATCGTACTTTTTTTTTTTTTTTTTTTAATATTGTTACTGATTGAATATGTATAGGTAAATATAGAAGAAAGTCTTGTGGTGGCCACAACATACTAGTTTTTTTTTTTTTAACATATCTCATTTAAATGCTGTAAAATTAAGAATGATTTATGTAAAGTATGAAGTGGTAAAATAAAATTTAAAAGTATTTTTATTTTATGTCTGTATTGGATTCGTGAAAATTTTTCAACCCCAATTTTCGATGGATTTGCGCGTTTTGGGATGTTCTGAACATGATTCGACTGTTTTTAGAAAATGTCTGTCTGTCTGTGTGTTTCACGAATTTTGTGGACGCTGTATCTCACGAACCAAAGAACGAAATTTAACCAAACTCAGTATTTAGTTGAACCCTGACATAAGCTGGTGCTGATTAGATTTGGGGATTATTTGCTCAACAGGTGGCGCTGCGATCGCATTTTTTCTAAATTTTTAACATGGCAGTATAGGACAAAATTTCGTATAAATGTACATAATGAGAGTTATTTTAATCGTGTGATTGTAAAATTGATATGAATTATTGAGAATATTAGTAGTTAACTAGGAAAAAAAAATTGTGCATGTCGGGGCATCGCTTCCCCCTTCGAGGGGTACTTCCCCCCGAGGGGAGTAAATTTTCAATATGGATATATTTCGAAAGATCTCGTCAATACCTTTAAAACGAATGTTTGAACTATAGATCTGTGATAATTTAAAACAAAGTTATCGATTTTTTTTGTTTTTAACGAAAAAAAAAAAAAAAAAAAAAAAAATCGCATTGCTTTTGATAACTGCGAAAAAATGACTTTCTTTACGCATTTAGTGATATAATTCTGTCAGATAAAAATCGTCTGCACTTATAATGAAAAATAATTTGATAATTTAATAAACAATTTGTATTGAATAAATTTTGTGCAAAATTATATAGAAGAAAGTCATGTGGTGGCCACATCATACTAGTTTATTCTGAAATAAGGTAAAGCTGAGAGAGTTTGCGCGAAAGAAAGAAAAAAAAATATATGTATATATATATATATATATATATATAATCCAAATATTAATTTTTTGCCATATTATTGGCGCATACTTTTGAACTGAACTTTCTTCCATACATTTTCATTACTATTTTGCTGTTCTGCTTTAATTTAAAATGACAGATGTAAAAAAAATAAGACAATTGTTTTGTGTAATCTAGGGTTTATTGCGCACATAGGCAGGAGAGATTGCGCTTAATTATAAATACAATTAAACTGTTAATAGTAATAATTGCATTTTAATGACATTTTCGTAAGGTATTTGTAAACAAACATTTTTGTATTAACAGTGAATATGTCAATGCTATAATTAAATTTGAGAAAAATAATAGAAATTTAAAAAGAATTACAAAAAATTATTTAAAGAAAAAAATATTGAAGAAACAGAAACAAAGAACATGACCAAATAAAAATAAACAATTGTAAAGTAGCATTAGTTATTAGATAACACACTTAACTTAAAAATTAGTACATTTCCTTTTCAGCTTCAATGTTTACTTGTTTTCTGATCGAATCTCTAGTTTTCCACAATCCTTGCACTTCTTGTTGGTGAAGCTAATCGTGTAATCACCAGTCGCAAGTTAATCTGTTCGAGACGGATTAACAGGGAGGAGGGGCCGCTCACCACTCCAGGAGTGGTGTCGAGCGATTCTAGCTATGCTAGTCTCCTCCTCCGGAACGTTTATTTAAAAAACTTTTAAAAAAATACAAGAACCGCTGGAGACAAGTTTCCCACGCCACAAGCAGCAGCGGTAAAGAATTCATATTTCAGTTTAATACTGAACTCAAGGGGCACCAATGCAGAGCAGAGATTGGTTAAGGTAGTGCCGAACATAACCCTTCGCGACAACGGGCACTTGGTCAGGATGCTGTTGAACTGCAGGCAAAAATTTACTGAAATTGCTTATGGTAAAATTGTGATATGTGCATTGAGCCAGTAGTAATTGAAAATCAGTAGAGGAGTTCGAGACGGACTCAGAGCCTGATTTAGGCCGGGGCACTCTCTCACCGGAATACTTTTGCAATTATGTTTTACTGAACATCTTAGGAATCCCACGTTTTGACTAGGAAGTTGTTTTTATAAAAAATAAACGGTATAAAACAATTGCATTTACTCATGGTTATTAGACACCAGAATTCCTTTAAAATAACTTTTAATGAGAATTTTTTGTTTATTGTAAGAGAAAAGTATTGCTTAAAAAATAATGGTGTAAGTACAAATAATGTGTGCCCCGGTCTAAATCAGTCCCTGGACGGACTGCCCACTGTGTGTGGAATGCATTTCCGAGCCAAAAAACGGGTAGCACAATGCGTGTGTAATGATACATAATACATGACTAGCTCCGCCTACTTTTAAGCCTAGAATCAACCCACCGTTAATATTAAACAATTTTTTTTCCCTCAAAATCTTCCGCATAAAAATATTCAAAACACAAAACCTAAATTTCACTTGGTTTGAAATCGTCTCTTTTCAATTTTAAAATTATTTACTTTTATGTACTGCATTTTATTGAAATTTAGACAATTAGTGTCGTTAAAAAGAATTTTGAGTAGACTGATTTTTTTTTTGCTTACATTTAGTTTTATCGCTTCTATTTAAGCCGCCGACAGCTGCATAAAACTTGATCATCATACTTGAAAATGTTACAAAACTAAAATAGATGTAAAATAGATGTAAAATAACATTTAAATACTTTGAGATTAATTTCTTATACGCTAAAATTCGAATTCGAAAAGTAAATCCCACGAGAGGTGTGGCTTTTGTCGATTATGCCACTCCCGAATAATATTCATTTTCAGATTCTGGGAACAGTCTCCAAAAATATGCATCGTCTCGAATAGGTTGAACTAGTCCAGTCTTTTGTTGAAGTTATTTCCTGGTACAGTTCCAAACATTCAACAAACTCATCCTCATTGTCTTGCCATTACCAATAAGCTGCGAAATCTGTATTAGTATAGAATGTTACAAAAATCAATGCGCACTCTCTCCTAAATAGCAAAAGTGCAAACTTTCCCATTTTGGTAGGAAACATTGCGCAGTCTTTTATTAAATAATTATTCGCTTTTAGAGAAAATCGAGGAGCTCGTACCGTTAGTCAAGGTTTGTAGAAATTGTTTAATTAAAAACTATTTTGTACTACTACCATTCTATAGAAATTACTAGGAAGGATTACGAAAGTTCAAGCATCTTTTGAAAACGAGACAAAATAATTACGTTATGTCCTAGATTCTTGAAGCAATCAACATATATATTCAAGTAGGCCTTTCACTATTGAGGTATTTCACAATCTACTCTTTCACACCGGGGATCGGCGGGAAAGAGTAGACAGGGACTGATTTAGACCGGGGCACACATTATTTGTACTTACACCATTATTTTTTAAGCAATACTTTTCTCTTACAATAAACAAAAAATTCTCATTAAAAGTTATTTTAAAGGAATTCTGGTGTCTAATAACCATGAGTAAATTCAATTGTTTTATACCGTTTATTTTTTATAAAAACAACTTCCTAGTCAAAACGTGGGATTCCTAAGATGTTCAGTAAAACATAATTGCAAAAGTATTCCGGTGAGAGAGTGCCCCGGCCTAAATCAGGCTCTGAGAGTAGAGTGGCGAGTTGCGATTTCAGGTAGTTGTACAACATCAATAGTGAAATGCCTACTTGAATGTATGTATTGATTGCTTCAAGAATGTAGGACATAAAAAAAGGTTTAAACAAGGCTAATTCTCCAATTAAAACATTGGTTTCCAAATGGAGACACCATACACATACATGATGGAGCTCCGTGACACAAAGCTTTATCTGTGACCAAATTTTTGGATGCATAAAATATAAAAACATTTCCGTGGCCTGGAAACAGTCCTGACATGGACCCAATAGAGAATCTTTGGGTCATTGTAAAGAAAAATTGAAGAAATTCAACATCGCAAACAAGAATGGTCTGATAGAAAGACTCAACTAAATTTGGCACCATGACGACGAAATACAAATTAATTGCCAAAAACTTATAAACTGTACACCAAAACGTAGTGAATCTTTAATAAAAAACAAGGGAATGCACACTAAATATTAACTGTATCGCTATATTTTAAATAAAATATTATTTCTTTAATACGAGAAGATTTTATTATAAACTAGCAGGCTCTGCCCGCTTCGCTGGACATAACACTTAAATGAATTGTCAAAATCCCATATCATTATTAATAACCTAAGTTAAAGTTCCTGCTGTGTTCGAAAGAGGATTTTTCCGCTCGCAACGGGAGGAGTACAGGTTCCCACTGCTTTCGGCAGCAACTTACCCACTTCTTATACTCCCCCTTCCCCAGAGGCTAAGTTCGAAGTTTTGCGAAATCACACTAAAGTACATAATGCGTACAACATATCAACATCCACGCATCAAAATTATCAAAAGATGCCATTCTAAAATAATTTAAGACAATTCAAACAGGATACGTGCTTTTACACGTGTTTAATGCTCCCCGGCTCCAGGGGGTGAGGTGGAATTTCGTAAAATCCCGTTACAATAAGCGTCAGATATATATAAACAATTTACGCACCAAATTTCGTGACTGCAGATACCACAGATTTCCCAAGACAAATTTAGCACTAAAAGGATGGGGGGAAGGGGGGGGTCTTGAATTTGCTACTTCGTAACACCCCTCCTCCCACAAATAAAAATCGAAAATCTCCCAAAAAAACGAAAAGGTGTTTTTTGAAATATCCTAAAGAAAACGCGCAGTTATTTTTAACATATTTTTTCCATTTTTCTAAGAGTTCTACCGGAAAATCCGTAATTTGCGAAATTTCCCGTCAAAAATTGATTTCCCCCTCCCTCTTCTTCTTATTTTTTTTCCCTAAATCGCAGATAATGTTTTACTTTTACTCATGGGTAGTCTCCCCATGTGCACTTTCTTCATCGTGAAGTAATATGGAGCCGAGTTATGCTTACAAATGTGTTTTTTCCTTCGGTCTTCCCCCCAAAGGGGAACAGGGGTAATATTGATGAATCTCGTTACTTTAGGTGTCGGATACATATAAACAATCCAAGCACCAAAATTCGTGACTGCAGCTCCCATAGATTCCTCAGAAAAAACTTAGCACTAAAAGGGGCATCTCGATTTTTCCCCCTCGTACCCCCTCCCCCCCCCCCCACACACACACACAAAATCGCAAATCACAAAAAAACAAAAATGTGTTTTGGGAAATATCCTAAAGAAGACACATGGCTGTTTTTAACATATTTTTTTTTTTCATTTTCGGTAGAATTTTAGTCAAAAATCAGGAATTAGCGAAATTTCTCGCTAATAACCGATTTCCCCCTTCCTTCCCTTTAAAAAACGAAAATTCTTAAATCGCAGATAATGCCTTTTTTTTTTTTTTTTTTTTTTGGTACTCATGTGCAATTTCTTTACTGTGAAATAATTTAGAGCCGAGTTATGCTTACAAACCAGTTTTTATCTTTTGCCCTCAAGCAAAGGACGGGGGGGTGGGGGGGGCGAATTTCGAAAAATTTGATAGATATAATTTTGAGTTGGTGAAGACCTAAATTCCTGCCAAGCGTCGTTGAATTCCGTCCACCCGTTCTCAAGTGATGCCCAAACAAAGATAGCGTTGCAGACATACAGACACCATGACACACACACACACAGACAAATTTTTCTGAAATTATTTTTGACTTTCATGGTGTGTGAAAAGTGAAGATATCGTAAAAAGTTTTGTTTCTGACAAATTTACAGACAAAAGTCTGATTTTATTAATATAGATTTCACAATTATTCTAATTTTCACACCTCTGAAATTTAGATTTACTGAAATACCGCCTCTTTATAGCACTGTTATATATTAAGTAGCGTAGATTGATTGTAAGATTAATGAATAATGCAGAATCATTTGGAAATAAATGTCTTTAAAAATAATTCAAAGCAATAATATGATATAATTCATCTGTTAAAAAAAAAAAAAAAAAAAAAAAAAAAAAAAAAAAAAAGCTGTCTTTAATTTTGAGAATAGTTGAATCGTCAGTTCTGGTTACGATTAACATGCGATATTTCCGAATTCGTCATTAAATTGTGTAGGGAAATTATGTTTTGTAATTGTCTTCCTAAGTACAGAAATATATTTTTAAAACTTTTAAAACTGGCATATCTTTAGAAATCATGAAGTTTTTAAGAAAAAATATCAATATTTAACACTTTCCAATAAGGTTGAAAAGTGTTAATGACCTCGGTTTGTCTGTCCGTCTGTCTATCCGTCTGCCTGTTTGTCCGCACTCTAACGCCCATAAATACCCACTGAATTTCTTGAAACTGATATATGTTTTTCAAGTTCACTATTGGATGTTCCTTAGCGAAAATAGAGTGAATGTGTTTACTGGTTTGTGTACAGGGACACCCGGGTTTGTCTGTCTGCCTGTCCGAGCTCTAACTCCCATAAATATTCATGGAATTTCCTGAAATTGATATATAGTATTCAAGTTAACAATCGGATGTTCACTATCAATTATGGAGTAAATACCTCTACTGGTTTGTGTACAGGGACACCTAAAATTGCTTCAAAGCATTATGTTCTGTGAGAGGTATTTTTATGTACTATATTTTAATTCCTTTATTTCACAAAAATTTCAATGAAATTGAAATTTGTTATTCAAATTCCCAATCGAATGTTTGCTATGGAAAATGATGTAAATGCCACCACTGGTTTGTATACAAGAACACCCGAAAGTACTTCAAAGCATTCATTCTATGAGAAGTATTTCTATAAACCAATTTTTATTTTTATTTTTTTACTTTGAACAAACCTTAATAAAATTTAAATATGTAATTTATATGCACAAAGAATTTTTTCTGGTGAATGCAGTATGATTACCATTAGATTTACAGAGCCACACAAAAATATTCATTTACATTGAAGTCTCATTCGAAATTTGCTGGAATTGCATTTTCTTTTACATTAAGTGATTGGACATTTTTAAACGTTTTTTATGTATAGATATGATTTCAATTAGTGTATCTATCTGTCCGACAGTCCACTTGTCAAACTGTCCGTCTGCCTGCCCCCAGCGTAGGTAAATATTTTCAGAATTTTAAAAAATATATAAATGTTATTCAAATTCACTGTGGAATGTTCCATATTTTAAATGGTATTAATAGGTCCTGTACAATTGGCTTGTGTGCGAGGACATAAAAAAAAAAAAAAAAAAAAAAAAAAAGAAAAGAAAAAAAAATGCCAATGCATTGCATTTATGGCAGACATTTTTATAAATTGCATTTAAAGAACTTTCTATTGTAGAAATCATAAAGAAATTGTCGTTTATTTTTAATGTGCTAAAATAATACTTTGTATAGCATATGATTTTGTTACCTTTCAGATTTACAGGGTTACACTAAATTATTTTGATACATTGAAGACTGCAATTAGAATATAAACGCTACATTTTATTTTATGTTAAGCATTTTTAACATTTTCTAACAATGTTTAAGAATGATTAGGAATTTAATTAATTTATTTTCATGCCTTTCGGACTACTGTCTGTCCATTGTGTAATTACGTAGGCAAAACGCATTGAATGTTATGGGATACAACAATTACGTTCGTTTAGAAAGTGTTAATAATCAATGCATACAACATAATTTTTCGCTCTTGTTTCTAAACTTTTTAAAAATGTTTTTTTAACTGGAGAAATAATTATTACTTGCCATCACAAACCCAAATTCATGGCATAAAATAGCGTTATTTAACTTTAGCCGCAAAAATTCTTTAACAGATCTCCAGTTAATTAATTTTACTCTTTATTTTTTCCAATAGTTTTTTGAATAAAACCAACAATAAAGACAAAGGTAAATGTTCTTCATTATCTTTAATTAAAATCTCAATTGAAGTTTTAAATAAGGCTTCTTAACAAACTTTGGGTAAAATATGGCCTTTGGTTTGAAAAGTAAGATTTAAAAAAATGTAAAGTATAATAATGCATTTTTTTTTTTCACTTTTTAATTTTTACAAGTAAGGGAAGTGTACCAGTAATGGACAGTGTACATAGCTGCCAACTTGTACTATTTTTGCAAAGATATACTGGTGTTAAAAAAACGTACAAGTTGGCACCTATGAGTGCACCAATAATACACACTCTCAAATTTATTTCTAAAAAAATGCTTTACATGCATACTTGCCAACATCCTAATTAATATTCCGTAGTGTTGTTAGTCCCGCCCTTTTTCTCACACCAGTAAATTCGTAGAGTAATACTCTCCAAATCCAATTACGATTAAATAAGATGAAAAATACTTAAAAAAAATATTGGTGTAAAAAAAGAGTGCTGGGCTAATGATACTACGGAATATTAATTAGGATGTTGTCAAGCATGTACATGTCGTGCATAAGTTTGCCTCGCATTTATGGTTACTGTTACATCCCTCTATTTCTAATGTCTCAAATTACGAAGATTTCAAAATACCAATTCTAAAATGGGATAAATTATAACGAACAATTCAAACTTTGTTAATGTCTTGTCGTTAATCCTTTGTTTTCTATGCCATGTTAAAAAATTCGTAAATTTTAAATAATTTACGAAGTTTTTAAATGTGAAATTTCATAGCTAATTTTGTTCATGCAAGAATCATATAATTTTAAAGCTGCTTTGACATCTTTACAGTTAAAATATTCCTTTTAATGCATGTTTAAGTGAAATTATACCCTATTCTTTCATGCTAAAAAATTGAAAATTTCAAAATATTACAAAGTTTTTTAATTAGAAAGTTGAAAATCATTGAGGTTCTTGCCAGTTTCATAAGTGATATTTTAAAATTGGTCCGACCTCTCTGTGATTTTTATTTTTCAGATATTGTGTACACAGACTAACAAACAAACACATTAACACTTTTTTAGGCAGTAGGAAATATACTTACAAGGAAACATTCAAAAAATATTGAAAAAAATATATGTGATTCTACTCTTCGTAAAACACCAGAAAGTGAAAAGATTATCGGCAAAAAATTATCAAAATTAAGCATATTTGGTGATTTCACACTGTTAGGCAATTGATTTTGAGTATTTGGTGGAGAAGCAAAACAGGTTCTGTTGCAGATAATGGAACTGTGAGGGAGTTCCTCACATATCCTTTAGTTCATCAAATTTATTCAATTATAATTAAAGATCTATTTATTCACAATTAAAAAAGTATTAACTTTTATAATCCTTTGTATTTAGGTCAAGCTTATTCCAATTTTAGTAAATGATCTATTCAAAATTAAAATACTTATCATTTTCTAATTTTAAGAACAAATTCAGTATTAAATACATTGATCTCTTTTTAGCTTAATGCAATATATGTATATATGTAGGGATCTAAACACAATTTAATTTTATTATCCCTTAAAGTAATTATATTTTATTTCTATTTCACTATGTTTCCCAATAAATCTAACTTTTATTTATAGCTATAAATGTACGTTGGAAACTTTCCGTTATATCTTTTTATTATTTTATTTTATTTTATATACAGATAATCTATTTAACTGCAGCTATTAATGATCCATTATGTAGACATTATGTCGCAAGAATTTTCGCAATATTTCTTAATTACTTGCACCTGTCTTTTCCAACGGTATTCGTTGGCGAATGTATTTTATGCCAAAAAGGGTTGCCATAATTTCAACCGTCATTTATTTTTTAAAATTACTCATTGGAATAACATTAACACAAAAGAAGATGTGTTGGCGCCCTTGACTTCAAAATATAAAGATATTATCTCTATCTGGCAGTTAACAATTTGGCTGTGGGATTTGATTCCGGGTCAGTTTGATAATAATCGCCGTCTCTTAAAGATGTAATTTTTCTCAATTAAAATTCTCTCTCTCCTCCACCATCGTTTTATAACGAATTATTTTATGGATGTGAACCTGGATGTGTCCTCTTATGTCACTTTATATTTTTGAATAAATCCTCACGGCTAATTACAAATGGACTGGAATTGACATTTATTTTAAAATGACTATTTTTATTGACTTAGTTTTTAGAGGACAGTGGCTTTTATGCTACATAAATATGGTGCTCATCGACCATAGAATTCGTTACGGTGGAGGAGAGGAATGTATAGATTTTTTTTTCTCTCAACAAGCGAATTTCTTATTTTCGAAAATATATAAAATACCTCTTTCTGCGGCAAGTACGTGTGAAAACTTTTTGACTATTGATATGACAAGAGTGTTGTTTTAAAGGAACTTTTCTATTTTTCGACTTTGGAGCAATCAGCCGTATTCGACAGATATATCTAAAGAACAGTGCTGCCATGACTCCTAAGATGATGTGAATTAACCTAATTTTTCCATGCCGCCGTCCTGCACGAGAACATACCGGCGGAGTTTAAGAATGTCATCGTATATCCTCGATGCTTATCTTCCAAGAGTGTGCGAATAGAATTTTTCACTTTCTTCCGTTCCCGATGATCATGTGCGGAGAAAAGAGCGTCTTATTTCTCGGTAATAGCATGTGGCCTTGACTAATATAGAGGTGGGTTCCTTATTATTGTTACCCTCTCGATATTTGGATGGATGAAAATTTGTTTTTATTTTCTCGACAGTCTGGAGTTCGTTGACTTTCTCGCCTATGTTTATCTCTTGAATGAGAGGATTTTAGAGGGAGGAATATTTTTCAAAAAGCCAATTTTTTTTAATTTTTTCGAAAATATATAAAATGTTTTATTTATGCGACAGATACATCTCAAGACTTTTTTTTTGCTAGATTGAAATAACTATTTTTAGTAAACAAGGTTATGAAAGATGGACTCTCTTATCATCGTGTTAAATACAAATATATCATTTATTAACTAATAATCTCTGATGAATCATCGGCTGTTTTTCTGTGATTCAATATAAGTACGCATTTCGCCTCTGTTCTGTTTATTCGAAGAGAGCGAATGATTACGATTGTCCCTCAGCGTCAGCACTTCCTTTCTCCTGACTTATCGGTGGATTGATGTTGACTCGTTGTTTCTTCGTATCAAATGATTTTTTATTCATGTCGATCTTGTGCGTTGCGCCCCTCATAGTGGAAATTTCTTTTCTGAGAATTAAGGAAGAAATTCCCTGCTTTACTACACCAGGATTTTGAACAGCTGTTTGAAGTGGAACTATGCGTGGAAGAAGAAGCATAATAAAAATGTTTTCGGTGGTAATTCGTAGAACAGGTCTATGTTTAATTTGGAAGGATTTGCAGGTTATGGACATAGCGGAAACAGATAAGACATTTTTATTTTATATTTTTATAATTATTTTGCATTCATTTTATAATTTTAAATATTTTTTTCTCTAATTAAGGGAATGCACACATAGTTGCAAGTATTTAAAAGTGAGATATTTTCTTATAATAATTTTTAATTTTTGGGAGATATAATTTTTCAAAATAAATAAATATATATATATATATAAGCAATATCTGTGCATTCCTCCTTTGAAACTGTATATATAAAAGTGTTTATGGTCATATTTTACTATATATATTTTTCTTTTTGGATATTTTTTATTTCAATTAAAAAAAAAAAAAATTATCCTTTACAATTTTTAATTTGTCTAGGGATATGCATGTATTTAATTTTAAAATTTTTGATTATATAGTATTTGGTATTTTTCATATACTCACATTTTTCATGACGATATTTGTGTATTTTTAAAAGAAGAATTTCAAATTTGAAAATATTTAATTTTTAATCTTTGATTATCTACTATTTCATGTTTGTCAGTCCGAATTTTTATAAAATAAATTTCATGTGTTTAGGGACTCATTATAATAGAGTCATAATTACTAAGTTTTTGCCATATGGTAATTTTTGAATTTTAAAGATAACAATTATATAAAAAAAAAAAAAAAAAAGTGAAGGGAAATTTTTATTGTCTTTATGTATAATATATATACAAATTTACATATTATAATAATTTATCACATTTCAGTGTATTATTTTTGTTTTTCATATTCAAATATTTTAAGTTCAGATTCTTTTCTTATTTTGTGCTGAATTGATACATTAGTTCATAAATTAGTACATAATATTGGTAAAAAAAAAAAAAAAAAAAAGAGAAAAGAAAAGAGTTATTTAAATTCCATTGGCAAAGGTAAACATTTATAAATTTATCATAGACATGTTTTATATTTTTTAATTAATCTGCTGAAAATATTCTTGTTATCATTGAGTAAGGTATTCATTCTCCTTATAAATTCTTAATTTTTAATACATGCACTTCGTTTTTTTTTGTTTGTCAAAATTTAATATACAAATTTTTTTTTATTGTCAAGTTATGTAATGTTTCCGGAAGAAGAATTTGTGCACTCTCTCAGGGTCCTTGGGTGCATGAGATTTTTTTTTTTTAGTGTTTTGCTGTTAATTATCTAAACAAATTACTTCGGCTGGACCGATATATTTTTTTTAAGTTAAGGATGATGGATAGCAGAACATTATTTTTTGTGGAACATTATATATATTTTTTTTGACAAATGGTTACAATCATTTAGTTCAGAATTTCCTTTTGATACATAAATTCGTTTTCATGAAACTTCTTTAATGTAATGATAACAGTAGATTAATTGGGATGGCATTAAGACAGGGGTCAATAAATAATATTGAGAACCTTGTCACATTTTTCTATTGAAATTATGCAGAATATTGATAAAAAAAAAATTTTTGAGTTTTGATTTTTATATAATTTTTTTTATTTCCCAATGCATAAAAAAAAAAAAAAGGATTTAAAACTCATTTTTACATCATTGTTGACAATTTTTTTTTTTTTTTCTTGAAATTATATAATTATAATACATTTACAACAAATGCATAAATTTGTGTTCTCACATTTAATTTCCTATTTATACACAACTTCGTAAAGATATACACACATATTCATTAAATGTTTTGTTACATACTGTTAAAATGAAATTTTAACAGTTGTGTTTTTTCTATTGTTTTTAATAATTAAAATAGCTTATTTGTAATTTCTTTTTTTTTGTTAAAAGGAAATTTGTGGTTATTAATGTGTGTCAGTCCTTTTTCCCCTCCAAAATTCTTTCGCATTTTCAAAATCGTATCTCTTTTCAGTACAAACCCTTTTTCCGACAAGGAAATTGTCCTCAACTATTATTTAGTTTGACCTCTGGTTTGGGTACGTGTTTCTAGGTCCGTCTTGACCTTCAGGGCATCCCCTGCTCTCATGAAGGTCAGTTCCTCTTCTCGCACATTTGCACTTGACCGTGTTCGGTTCTTAATCGATTATTATGGGTAAGGGGTTCAGCTCCTCCATCGACAGTGCAGTTGCGTCCTCTGATTGGCCGAGCTGTTTCTCCCCCGGAATTTTCATGCCAAAATTGGCAACAGTAAGTTAGCGTCCTTTAGATGAGCGCGAAAAATTTTAATTGAGGCGGTAGATATCAACTACGTAGCATGTGAAAAAAAAAATTCTTCTCGTAAAGAGGGGCTTTTGCCCTGTGTTAGCTCCTTGGATCTTCTCCTTTTAGAGGGAAGCCTTGCTTTGCTTATTCTCATGGAGATAAAATTGCCGTGTCTGTAGCCATATTCGGATTTATGTGGAGACCTAAGTACAGTTGGTGCGAAGACCTAATAGAAGTGATATTCAACTTTTTAAACAAAAGTTTCTGTAGAAGGTCGAGTTGTCGTGGTTTGTGTCTATATGAGGCCTGATGTCCGAGCGTTAAAGACCTGTGGCATGAGCAGATCGTCATGCTCCCTTCTATTGTGGGGAAGAATCTGTGTTCCGAGCCCAACCAAGAATCTCGTAAAATTCCTCAGCTTGGGGATTAGCATACTGCAACCTGAGACCACCTCCAGGTGATCGAAAGCCATCGGGATAATCAAAGTCGGTAACCAACTTTATTTTTATTGTTTATTGATCTTGTCTATATCTATATATACTTTCATGAGAAAGACTCTTATAAATTGTTTTAGTTCAAGAAGTACCTGATAAATTTAGAAAAGCACTTAACTATTTTATTCAATCACTTGTCCAAGTTGTTAATATCTCCTCCTATAAATGTAAACCAAGTGAACTTTGTAAATAAGTAACATATATTGCTAAGGAACTTATGTGTTGGTAATTATAGTGCTATTTAGGACTGCAATGCACTAGAAGGACTCCCCTCTGATTAACTGTAAAAAGTTAAGGGAGAAGTAAATTTTGATACGGTAAAAGTTTTTCTTTAAAAGATGATTTTATTGTGATAATATGGATTAATATATTAGGTGTAATTGTTTGATGTAACCAGAAAAACCAAAAAGGAAATTATGTGTTTTTTTAATGATGTATTTAGTTTTGAGGATCCTCTTATCTTTTTTTTATGCTTTAATTAATAATTAAAATTTGTGAATTTTCATTTGAAAGCTGTCTTATGTGTTTTTTTTAGTTTTATTATGAGTAAATATTATATGTTCTTTCATTTTCATGGGGATTTTAAGGCCAGAGTTGTTTTGTGAGCCATTTAGTAACCTTTTGGAAAATGCTGAGAGATCTAATTGTTTTCTTAAAAGATAAAGCTTTTATTGTTTGAGTATATAATTTATCTAATTTAAAGAAGTTGTGCATAAATTTCCCCTTTGTTTTGATCCTCATGCTTCCAGCAGGTTACATGTGAAAAAATCTAAAATTACAAAGTTAGGCTTCTTTTGGGTGGGGGGTGGTAATGGCTCCAATGTTATTTTTTTTTTATTTACATATTAGTTAACTTTGATTAATATAGATGAATTATTTAGCTGACACTTTTTATATGAATGTTTATATGTGAAAATCAGTCTTATGGTAGTTTCTGTCGTAACCATTAAATTGCTTAACTTTAATCAACTTCAATATTTAATGTTTTGGGTTTTTTTTAACAGAAACTGCCATAAGTCATCATGGCCTTAAACTACATTTATTTATATTTATAAAGTTTTTCTTTTGTGTATCAGAGACCAAAGCATTCTTCCAACGAGGTTTCGACCTCCTTTTAACATCTTTAAATCCTGGGTAAATTCGGTTGCGGGCAATGTACTAAAGGTTTTTGGTAAAATTGGAATGTCAAAATTTAAGTTATGTAGTAAAATTAGTAATGTAATGGACCCCACCATTGATCACATCACAACAATACAGTGCCAGTTTGAAAATTTACTGATGTTTGTTAAAAAAAAAATGATTTAACACAATTTTTAATACACTATTTTTTTTTTTTTTTTGAAGGTGATGGCATGTAAATCTGACAATCTCAGCCTTGCCATATGGTCACTTTCAGTTATTATGCACGTAGGTGCACTTCACACACACATTTTCAACAAATAATTTTTTTTTAATTCAAATGCAGTATTATTTTAAAACTTGCAACATTGATAACCAATTGCGAAGAGATATTATTACATGACACTTAATTTTTCTTGATTATGTAATTGTATGGAGTATATAATTCCATGGTGACATAATTTTCTCACACATACATTTTTCTTATTACACAACTTTTACGCTTACATACTATTGTTTTACATTTTATTTTATTGCCAATTCTCACTTCTACATGTTATACAATATTTATTTTTCTAGTTTTTTTTATTTTCAAAATATATGAGATGTACACAAACATAAAATAGGAATTTTATATTCTCTATTATAACCATATCATGGAATTGATTCATCTTTTCACAAAATACAATGTTTTCAATTATTTTTTTTTCTATAAATATCTACACATATTTACAATTTTGTTTATTTATTTATTTTTTTTTTTTTGAAATATTGCATGTAAAACTAGCTTATATGCTAGCCATGCATTTTGAAATATTTCTCAATTCATAAAATAACACACACACACACACACAATATTTTGGTCAAACATATTAATTTTTTTTTGGAAATATGTGCATGTAAACCTAGCTTATGTGCTAGCCGTGCGTTTGGAAATATTTCTTCTATTTACAAGAATTACACACACATATATTTTTCTTATACACATATACTGGTGTTTATTAGTTTGTATATAATAAACCTTAACTTTTGAATTAAAGGGAAGTATATATATATACACAATTTTTTTAATACAAATTCATACCTTTTAAACTTACGTAATTTGTGTACATGATGATTTCAAATATTGGAATTATTTTTATTGAATATAAAAACATTGAATTTTTATCACTTACTCATTCTAAATTTCATTACACATACATACCTTTCAAATATTTCAAATATTGAAATTTTTATTACATATAAGGCATTAACATTTTATTTTTCTCACTTGCTCATTATAATTTGCCTACACATACAATTTGTAAGCAAATATGAATGGACACATGGGCCATATTATGTTTTTCAAATTTTTCTCGCTATTGTGCATATGTATATAGATATTATTTTTGTGTTACAATACATTGTATATATTTTCTTATCACATAATTTTACTGATACATATATATAAGCAATATATATGTGTATAACACATGCTGTGTTATCTTTTTGATTGCTATAGCTTGCATTTAAAAAATATATATAAAGTTTTTTTCTGATCAGAATATCTATGGCACTAGCTCATGGCTTTATAATTGCCCATTTTTATAATTGAGCTGAAATTTAAAAGATCTTGTTTGAGCATTATGCATGTGATTGCATTTCTATATATAAAAAAATATATATTTTAAGTATTGCTCAATTGTTAAAAAAAAAAGGCCTGTCTACACACTGATGTAGAAATTTATTATTATGTCGACATTCATTTTTATTTTTCATTAATAAGTGCACTTTAAAAAAATATAAAAAAAATTAAGACAAAAAAAAAACCTAGGTACCTTACAAAAATTAATATAAGAATAAATGACAAAGGGCAAAGAAATTTCATTATGGTTCAACTTTGTAGGGTTAAGTTTGTGATGCTGGTTTGCATATATTGCATGGAGTGTATATATCCTTCACTAATATACCTTTATTTTCAGATTAATTACATGAAATGAAACAAAATAAAAGGATAGTGAATAAAATTTTGGGACCAAATGACTGGAAGACTAAGTATAATTTTAATTTATTGTTTATCTACTAAGCAGATAATAAAATTTTACAATTATAATGATTCATGGTTAAAGAAAAATATTTTGTAACCTATTATAACACCCTTTGTATTCGATGTTAACTAAGAATACTCAGGTGCTGTTTTTGTTTTTTTTTTTTCTTGTGAAATGATGGATTCTTATTTTCCAATGGCTGGCCACCAGAGGTGAATGGATATTTGTCATTTCATAAACATTATAAGTTTTGATTTTTTTATGTAAATATTATTCTTAAATTTTGTTTTGACAAGATATAGATAGCTAAAATTTTCTATTGATCTAATAAAAAAATCTTTCTTTTATTTAAAAAAAAAGAAAAAGAAAAGAAGAAGGATATAATTTAATGAAATAAAAAGTATTAGTCACAATGCTAATATTATGGATATTTTTTTTTTCCTTTCCAATTTTATATTTCAGACAATTAAATTTTGATCAATCTTATGTTATTAATATTAACTAATAATAATGGATTTTTAGGTTTTGTTAATCCAGGATAACATTTTATTTTTTTTAGATAATAATGATAATAATTTTACACACTTTAACTATTTTCATGTTGTATATTGGGAACACTCAGTCAGTTTTTTTTTCTTTCATCAAGTTAGGAAATTTATTGCAGGAGTGTGATGTCACGGTCATACTCCTTGCAAATTTTTCAATAGTCACCCTTTTTCTTCTTTTACACGAACACATATTTTTCTCAGAATGCTTGTGTGGCATAGTCATGCACACATAAAATCAAGCCTCTTTTGAGTCACACATTTTGCTCGGTATGCTATATTTGGCAGTGGCCTCACAAACCACTTGCTATTTTGGCTGTTTGCTGGGTTCACATTTTTCTTCCCCTATCTTGGTGAAATGGCATGAGTGGTGCTCAATGTTAAGTACATTTTTTTTTCTAAGTACATTTTTTTTTCTACCTGATGGTTTAATTACATAAGATTTTATTGTAGACAATTTTTTTTTCCTTTTCAAGAAGAAAATTTTTTTTAATTTTTATATCACAAATATTCTTTTAATACTTCAAATTATTTCAATAGGTATATTTAATATATTGTTTGACGAGAAAATAGAAATTGTTTGATTTAAACATGATTGACAATAAAAGATCATTTCATTGAAATGTATTCTATGAAACTAATTAATTTACTTTTCAGAAGAATTGTATTACAATATATCAGCTGTAACAAGATCAAGAAATTATTTGTCAAGACATTCATTTTAAAATTTTTGTGTGAAGAATATATGTACACGCATGTATTTCATGACAGTATCTTGCATGTGATTGACAGTATTTGTATACTTTACACACATGATAATGCTTGTTTTGTATGTTTTTGGATTATTGTTTTGTATTGTGGTGGAGAGAGCTATTTTTTTTCATGGCAACCGGGAGAGATATGTGAGGGAGTTCCTCACATATCCTTTAGTTCATCAAATTTATTCAATTATAATTAAAGATCTATTTATTCACAATTAAAAAAGTATTAACTTTTATAATCTTTTGTATTTAGGTCAAGCTTATTCCAATTTTAGTAAATGATCTATTCAAAATTAAAATACTTATCATTTTCTAATTTTAAGAACAAATTCAGTATTAAATACATTGATCTCTTTTTAGCTTAATGCAATATATATATGTAGGGATCTAAACACAATTTAATTTTATTATCCCTTAAAGTAATTATATTTTATTTCTATTTCACTATGTTTCCCAATAAATCTAACTTTTATTTATAGCTATAAATGTACGTTGGAAACTTTCCGTTATATCTTTTTATTATTTAATTTTATTTTATATACAGATAATCTATTTAACTGCAGCTATTAATGATCCATTATGTAGACATTATGTCGCAAGAATTTTCGCAATATTTCTTAATTACTTGCACCTGTCTTTTCCAACGGTATTCGTTGGCGAATGTATTTTATGCCAAAAAGGGTTGCCATAATTTCAACCGTCATTTATTTTTTAAAATTACTCATTGGAATAACATTAACACAAAAGAAGATGTGTTGGCGCCCTTGGCTTCAAAATATAAAGATATTATCTCTATCTGGCAGTTAACAATTTGGCTGTGGGATTTGATTCCGGGTCAGTTTGATAATAATCGCCGTCTCTTAAAGATGTAATTTTTCTCAATTAAAATTCTCTCTCTCCTCCACCATCGTTTTATAACGAATTATTTTATGGATGTGAACCTGGATGTGTCCTCTTATGTCATTTTATATTTTTGAATAAATCCTCACGGCTAATTACAAATGGACTGGAATTGACATTTATTTTAAAATGACTATTTTTATTGACTTAGTTTTTAGAGGACAGTGGCTTTTATGCTACAGGAACAAAACTTGATATGTGAAAAGGCTATTATGAGACATTATGCTGATTCAATCTGGATGCCTATCGTCCTATAGGTGGCGCTCATACACTAATATATTTTTTTTTAGAACTGAAAGGATGTCATCTGGATGGTGAAAATTTACTTCCGTTGGACATTTTGTGCAACAATACCTCTCTAAGTTGATAAAATTCTGCATTAATAATGAAAAAATTAATAAATAAATTGTACAGCGTTAATTTGTATACGAAAATGCAGAAGAACGTTTTGTGATGGACACAACATACTAGTCTGTACAGAAAATTCATGGATAATGTCTAGCAACCAGAATTATGGAAAGCTTAATGCAAAGAATAAATGTGCCTTTCATCAACATCGCACGAAAGCCGAGTTGAAATCCAGGACATATGATGTATTTACGATATGTTTGTATTTAGGGTGTATTATATAATATCTCAAAACTATCAGGTTAATTCAAGTAAATATAAAAACTATTTAAAAAAATAATTTACAAAAAAGACATTTAAAAAATACGAAAAAACCAAGCTCAAAGAAAGAGAATGGATTAAAGTTGTGTCTGAAAAGGGTGTGGTATCAAATTTCCAAGCTTTCATTCTAATACTTATTTAATATTTCCTTTTAACTAAATTTTCAAATGTAAATCAAGAGCCTTATGATATATTGATAGAAATCCTTCTTTCTTGTAATTAATACATATAGTGTGTTTCTGATTTTTTTTTTTTTTTTTTATATGTATGGTGGACTTCGCGGCCATCTTTTAAATAATGAATAAACATTCACGCA
>CAWVNO010002888.1:43400-70400 GCA_963930645.1 Salticus scenicus | reverse complement strand
ATTTGAAGAAAGCTTTTTAAAATAAATATCTCGTATAAAATTAAATTGACTATTCCATTCAACAGAGGCGGAAATATTTCGATAACGTGATTTCTTATGTATTTAGTAATAAGTGCACTTCCATCCTATAAATGCCGGGAGTAAAATAATATAAAATTTTAAATTAACGAAAAAACATGAAGGGAAAAAAAAAAGATTCACCCCCCCCCCCCCCCCCGTTATATTTAGTAAATTCGAATGCAGCTTCTTGGAATAAATATCTCGTAAAAGTAGTATGGTTATTCCATTCAACAGAGGCTGAAATATTCAGATTAAAAAAGAAGAAAAAATTGCAAAGAAAACATCGCAAAAGCCCCGTTATGCACACAAGTTGAATCAATTTAAGTTTTTACAGTGTTAAGTTTGGTGCACTCCCATCCTATAATTATTGCCTATTGCGCAGCACTAGTGCGACATAAAACCCAATTAACCAACCAATCAACCAGCCCATCCTATAATTGATAAGATTTATAAAAGAATTCAAACCAACGTAAAATTTTGAAAGATGGCCGCCAAGTCCATCATATTAATAATAATGACCATCTTCTGTCAGGAACGATTCCGGTTTAGACCGCTTCAAAACAGAGACTTTTGGTAACCATTTTTTTTATCCTTAGAAATGCTATGTATTTTTATTTTTGTTTATTTATTTTTTTATTAATCTGTATAAATGTTACATCATTAGAAAGATCTTTCAAAACTGAACATTTTTTGTGCTTGCACTTTTCCCTTAATCTCAATATGTAAAAAGATTTCAACGAAAGTTTATAACTACCATTACAATTCTAAAATATCCATGGAGGATAAAATTAAAATATAATATAAAATTCAATCATAAAAATTATGGGCTAATAGTTATTACAACATTTTCTTGCAATCATGATAATGTACTTATCTGATATAAACAAACAGTTGATTGTGCCGTCATATTTATCAAATTAGCTAAAATAAATAAGGTTACAAATAAGGTACCTAACGTTACTTCGTTACAAATATGGTACCTTTCATTTGGTACCTTATTTGTAACGAAGTTTTGATTAAATACTTTAGAATTAATTAAAATATGAAAATAATTTCAAAATTGGACATTTAAATTTCTGATTGTTGGCAAAAAATTTACCAGTTATTGTTATTTATTTATTTATTTTTTTGAGGGAGGGGGTGGGAAGCATAAAATGAAAAAATGTTTTCACGTGAAAAATTAAAAATTTTAAATTTGCCCATGCATATATTACTTATTAAAACGAGTCGAAGAAGGAAGCGAAATAAGTACTGAGTTATATTACGATAAATATATATGATACGTTATATTATACCTATTGTTCGTTCGGTGCAACTTGCACATTAGTCCCTTCAGGTACAACCTACATATTAGTCTTGTCAGGTCAGGTGCAACTTGCACATTAGTCCCCTTTAAATATAGTGTCCAGCGAAGCAGGCAAAGCATTAGTTGGTTCACTACCTTAACTGATTTCACATTCCGTCATTTTTGACGGGGTTGTATGCTAGTGCATAAATAAAAAAAATAATTTTCGGGAACACGCTATGATGTATTTAGTACAGGAAAGAGGGATTTCTAATTTCTATCAACATATCATAAAGCACTTGATTTACATGTGAAAATTTAGTTAAAAGGGAATATTAAATAAGCATTGGAATGTAAGCTTGGGAATTTTATACCACACCCTTTTCAGACACAACTTTAATCCATTCTCTTTCTTTGACCTTGTTTTTTTTCGTACTTTTTAAATGTCTTTTTTGTAAATATTGTTAATACAGAAAAGTGGTGGGAAATAAAGGCGGGGCTAAAAATACTCCGGAATAAATTAAAATACTGACAGTTATGCCTACAGACGGACAATTATGACAGACGGACAACTAGTTATTTTTGGATTCCTCATACCAAAGCGGCTAAAAACTCGAAAAAACGAGGTCGAAATTTTAAGATTATTTAAGTTCCCCATACCTATAGTATGATGAGGATCTGAAATGTAGTCTAAAATATTGGCGATGGCATGCTTGCGAACATCTTAATTAATATTCCGTAGTACCGTTAGCCCTGCCTTCTTTTTTACACCAGTATTTTTTTTTTAAGTATTTTTCATCTTATTTAATCGTAATTGGATTTGGAGAATATTATTCTGCAAATTTACTGGTGGGAGAAAAGGGCGGGACTAACAACAGTACGGAATATTAATTAGGATGTTAGCAAGTATGTGATGGATAAAAAAATGCTATGCATTTTCTAAAAATTTTAATTATTTATTACACACACGCAGAGTGATTGATGAAGTAAAGAGATGAAACAAAGTAAAATTTTGTTAAATCTTACAAAAAAAAAAAAAGTTTTTGCTTTACAAATTGCATTTTTGTCAGTCATTTAACCAGAAATATTACAGTAGGTCAAAAAGAAAAAAAAAATTATAAAATAATAATAATAATAATAATTATAATAATAATGTACTGTGCGTTTTTAAATTATATAATAATAATAATAATAATAATAATAATAGCACATTTAACACACGCACAACCACAAATAATTATTTCTATTATAGTTATTTCAATCACATCACATATAATTATTTTCAATAATGTTAGTCGTTAGAATTATTTTAATCTAGTTACATTTATATGAATTTCTGTTTAGCAAATTACTATTATTTTGGAACAGTATAAATGTTTCAAATTAATTTTTGTAAATTTTAAATAAAAGTGCTATCAATATTTAGAAACCTTTATTTTGATTGTACTTTTTAATTTGATTTGAGTTACTTCTACGATGAATTTTAATATGTTAAAAGCACTATCAATCATAAAAATTGTTCACAAAAAATTACCGAATCTCCAGGGAGATGCTTGTAATTAAGGAAATGGACTTTTCATAATATATTACTTGATTTTTATACAATTATTTCAATACAAATAGGTGTAGTAATAATACATTTAAACATCTACAAAACGTATCTAATAATGAACATACTCAATTCAAGGAATGCATATTATAAATTATACCGATAAATTCAGTTTTTTGGAAATAATAAACTGTCTAAAGAAATTTAATTGCCAGTATTTTTATATATATGTATATATACATTTATATATATTCTAGAAACTTGAAAAAAAAAAAAAAAAATGATGATATATGACACATACATTAAACTTTTTTCCTTTTATGTTGTACTTCAAAATATATGTAACAAAAATTTTAACAGGTTTAATTGTACATTTGTAAAACTTTAACTAAAACCTTTGAGAGATATTGAATTAAACAATTGCCTGAATTATGATCTCTCTTTAATTTAATACTAAATTCAATAAAGTGATAAAACACTTAAAAAAAAAAAAAAAAAAAAAAAAAAAAAAAAGCATCGATTACTGCTATCTTACAAAACTAGCTGTACTTAAAATTGAATGTCATTAAATGTCAAAAGAAGCTGACAAAAACAAATTGAAATACGCAAAATATAAAAGAAATTCGAAGGTGATTGACGTATAAGATATGAAGAAATAATAATACGAAAAATGAATAGTAAACATAGAAAAATTTGACATTTTGCATTATCAGTATAACTTCATTCTTATGCTGACGTAAAAAATATTGTTTTTTTTTTTCTTTCATGTCTGAATCACTAACAATTGAGTCAAAAAGACATGTTGAAAGAGAAAGAATAAATATCTCTTTTGATGATAGAAAAGAATAATACTATGTTTTGGTTCCAGTCAGACACAATCATGCTAATTAACTGTTTGATCAGTGATTTTTTTTCTGAGATTTTTTTTTTTTTTTTAAGTAATTCTTAATTAAATTACTGATATTTTTCCGATTGAAAGAAAAAAAAAATAATATTTTGTGGCCATCATAAAATTTTCTTGCATACTATTTTCTATGGCTGGCTTAAATACCAGTCAAACCGGACAAAGCTTGTAGCTTAATTTCTCAAAATAAAGCTTTTTCATATGCAATTTGCTTGCTGTAACTTTATCCTTTTATGTCCCGACGAGAGTTTAAGACCCATTAGGTTTAAAGCAAATAAATCGTATTTGTTGAATGAATTTCAAAGATAGTTATTAAGACAGAACAGATGTACTTTGCTTTAATCTTGCTCTAAGGCACTAGACGAAGCCGTTTTTTAAGTCGAAACCCAATAAAGTTTTTATTTATTTATTTATTTATTTATTTATTTATTGTCAAGAAAGTGGTTTTATAGTATGCTACCCCGGGTTCTCTCAGAGGGAAATTTGAATGCTAATATTTTTAATCAATAATTTTAGACATGATTAATGGTTGATATTCGCAAAAATTTATTTAAAAAAAAAGGGGGGGGGCGAGGGGCAGGTTGTAACAGTTTTTGGAAAATTAAGTATATTTTGAAATGTATTTACGTTTTCCTGCTTTTCATTGCTATTTTGCATAGTATGCATATTCATCTATCATATTCATTAAAAAAAAAATTTCTTTAATTTTGCTAATTTTAGCACAAAAAGTATTTTTTCAAAACTATCTGCCTGTTACAATTTGCCCCGGATTTGGGACAAATTGCAACACACGTGGGGAAAATTGTAACGGATACAAAGGGAACCTTAACAATAAAAACGACAATATTTCAAAATGATTTTTGTTATCAATCATTCATTAATTTAATAAAAATGGCAATTAATAACTAATATTAAATTATAACGTTCTTCGTAAAGTAACAATGAAATATATCAAATGCACAGCTGCCAAATTTTTTAATTTATTCCGGAATGTTGTTAGTCCCGCCCCTTTTTCACAACGTAATATTTTTAGAGTTATTGTCTTCATATTTAATCGTACATATATATTGAATATTTTTTTTTTTCTACAAAGATTACGGTGTGAAGAAAGGGAGGGGCTAACAACATTCCGGAATAAATTAAAAAACTTGATAGCTATGCCAATTGGATTATACTAAAATACAGAAAAAATTAAAGATAAAATAAACATAGAAGTCAGTCTCAGTCAAAGTTTAAATTAATTCAAGCAAATGGTATTTTGTTTCCTCTCATGCATTTAACATGAAGACAATTACTCTAAAATTATTACGGTGTTAAAAATAGTCTGGACTAACGACATTCCGGAATAAATTAAAAAACTTGGCAGGTATGTTTAGCAGATCTAGAATTCTCCGCCATTTTTTCTGGACACTCTCACTGATCAGAAGTTTCTGGTTTTTTTCTACCACTAATTTTATGCAATATTGTCTAATTCGCGATTAAATCGTGATTCTAATTCGTGGTTAAATAATCACGGTACTATAATATAAAAAAATTGAAAATATTTCTGCATAAATATAGTATTGGCAAAGAAGCCGAAATTTTTTCATTTCTGAAAGTTTCGTGAAAATGGGTGGAGACTTCGAGCTCTGCCTTTTGACATCTCCACAAGCCACTCCTCTAACATGTTACAACTTCTCCATCGTATGATTTTGGACATTTCGTTTATTTATAAAAATATATAACGATTTATACAAAAAAATTAAACATGTATTTTATAACAACACACACACACTAAATAAATAGCTAAACACATTTCGTTAAAGTATAAATTAACATAACTTTAACCAAAATTTGCGAAATATATTTTTTTCCCCACTAACTAGCTAAAACGAAGCACTTGTACAGAACCTCTCATTAACCATTTTTGTGGAGCACCAATTGTGCTTACATTATAAAGCGTGTTATACGAATTTTATTTATAAAAATATTTAATCACAAATGTTACAAACTATTTTGTAAATTGCGTGTTACTTCTTACCCCTGTGACAACTAGCCCCACGCTCCCCTACTATATTAAAATTCTTGTATCTAAATTTTCTTTTGTGGAAACTTTGAAGCTGTCGTAGTTTTTAAATGGCACTTTTCCTTATCTTTACAAGATATGATTAATTTAAATATATTAACTCAAGATTCTACCATCAATATTAGGGAAGATATAAAGATGGTAAGGAATAAACACATTTTTCGAAATGCTATTTTTGTATTTTGAAATAATGAGCTACACTATAGCATTTTGAGTAAATGAGTTAAATGTTTTACCAGAAAAGCTAAATCCTTCCAAACGAATGCAATAATAGCATTTTAAAAAACGAGTTACAATTCACATTAAAAGCCTTTTCGGCGCAAGGTAATTTGGATCATTTAAATTATACTGCCACCGTAATTTACGAAAAAAAATGTTAAATATTAAGTTTTTTTAAAAAAAACGGCTTTTTCTCCTACGTTATAAACGTAAATTTTTGCTAAAAAATTTCTGGGATGAGTTTTTGCAGCTGGGAGGTGGTTTCACACTTATACCACAGCGCGTTAAAGGGTTAAATAATTAGTTACCTTTCAAAATTTTGAAATTCTAAGTTACAGTTGCTATTTACATATTTTCCTATCCTCCCCTTATGAATGTATGAATTTGATTTATCAATGTGGCAATTTATATCATAGATAATTAACAAAAAATAGCATCTAACAAACTTTATGAATTTGACTAACATAGCAGCCAACTTAAAGTTGAAGTATTTTATGAGATAAAAAAAAAAAAAAAATTACGTTTTATTTAATTATTATTATCATTATTATTTTTTTTTTAATTCTTCTATATTTGTTGTGATTTCTCTATATAAATAAAAGTAACTGTCGCTGACGCCAAATTTTTTTTTGTCTGCGACAGCAACTTCTCGCGGAGGGCAAAGTGCTCTGCATCATAAGAGGTATCAGTGTATTCCGACTGCTTCAAGGAAGACATTTCAGCTGCTTAGAAATTTCTATCATTTTAATTAACGAAGTTATTAACTAAACTGTCGTGTTTATAAAGGTACTCTATTTGCCACCGGAGAAAAAGTTTCTCTCATGACGTTTTTTTTCTGTGTTTCTGACGTCACTTTCCTCAGGAAAATTGAAATGTGATCACTGGTAAAAATAAGAAAAATTAAAAAATTGGCATCTTTGAGATGCTCGAGAGAAGAAAAAAACTATTTACAATAGCAAAACATAAAATAACCGATATTTTAAAAATATTAAGTAAAAATTTAATAAAAATTATTGTTTTATATTACTAGTTAAGTTTATACTATTATATTAGTTTTTATTATTAGTTTTTATTTCAACGTTAGGCGAAAAAGATTTAGTAATGAATACACTAATTATGTTAAACAACGATTGGTATAGAATTGGAGGTTAATCCCAGAAATTTTTAAAATGAAATTTACGAGACAACAACATAGATTAGTTTATATAAAGATTTACTTTTTAACTCAAAACATATTTAAAATGATGGATCTTTACTATGACCAATTTAGCTATTTTTAAAATTTAGAAATGAAGAAACTCGTACGTATTTCGACAAGGAATTCAATTACGCAACCACAATAGCCATTTTAACTCTGGCCATACCTTAAATATAGAGAAAAAAGTACTTACGGATTAACGCCACCACAGCTAGGTACAACTATAGTATCTCCCCACAACTGAATTTGGCGATTTTTCTTTAGCGCCGTTTTGAACGATAACGATGTCGTTCTGGACTCTTTGCGATATAATATGGCAGCCTGCATGCTGTTTATTTTGGATTTATGATTTTATGATTTAGCTTGTGATTTTATCATTTATGATTTTTAGATTTAGGATTTAGTCATAATCGCCAAAAATAAATCGCCAAATTCAGTTGTGGGGAGATACTATAGTTGTTCCCTCTGATAAATAAGATTCCAAAAGGTGTCTCGCTGTCCCCCTATGTCTCTTGTGTGCGAACAACAAGATTGCTCTTTATTGGCCCATTATCTCAACTTCTGCTGCGGTGGAGTTAATACGTAAGTACCGAGAAAATTTATAAAATAGGGCAATAATAATAATAATAATAATAATAAAATTCGCAACCTATTTTTGTCTTTTAAGCACTGATGTAAAACTTTGCAGAAAACAGAATTTAATTTAATACAACAGGACTTTTTTTTTTTTTGTCTATTTTTCCATGTAATGGAATGAAGTAACTGCATTGCTAAAATATTTTAGTTACACCTAATACAGGACTTCACTGGCAGATTTTAAACTTTTAATTTATTTTGACGTTTTAATTTATTTTATATCTCAGTTATGCATGTCAAGATTTTTGCGAGAAAAGCCTAAGCTACTTCGGTGCCAAATTTAAAATTTCGCCAAGAGGTTAAACTGTACCATTGCTTTAGCACAATTTTTTTATTTATTTATTTATTTATTTATTTTTTATTTTTTTATATTTTTTAACTTAATTCAAGAGAGAAAAAAAGAATATTTTTTTATTTGGTCTAAATGTACAAAATATCTCCAGGTAAAATATTACCCGTATTATTAGAAAGAAAATGGCTAAAGTAGTTTTTCCTGTACCATTGATGTCTCCATAAATTAAATTAAATTAAATTATCCAATATCATCATATTTCATTCTCCACACGCATTTTTTACTTTCTAAATTCAATATTATATAATATCTATGTAAAAAAAATCAAGGTGTAATCAGTACGTATCCAGAAGATGTAGCCAACAAATATTCAGAAGCCATCATTAACACAAGTTCAGGAGATATCGCCAGCAACTATTAAGATGTCATGATCAATACCTACCAGTAGATATCGTCAACAATAATAATTATTCAGAAGATATCGCCAACAAGTATTCAGGAGCCATCATGAATATTTATTCAGAAAATATTCTCAACAAATATTCAAAAGCCATCCAATTTCTGAATGGTGATGGTCGATCTCGAATACTCCAAACTGGCAATTCGTTTTTACAATATAATCAAGGATGAATTTTTCGCTTATCAGTAGGTTTCGAAAAATGTGATTTTTTTTTCTTCCCCAATTTAACTTAGTATTTAATATAGTTTAAGAAGTGGTAAAATCAGATATTGACGTGCATCTTGGCAAATTCATTCAGACAATGCAAAATCGCTATCTGAAAGAAATTGTCCTGTCGTACTACTACTAATGAAATGTTTAAAATAATTGCTATAATCACATAAGATATTTATTTTCAATGGATTTGACTAAATAATATTCTAGGAATAATGCACTTTAAAAAGTTTCATCTTTACTGTTGTAAGCACCATTTTAAACCTTGCTGTACATTGTAAATAAATGCAGAGTGTTACATATTGCCCTAAATTAACTAAAAAAATTCAATAGTAAAAAATATAGGCATTAGAAGAAATAAGTTCATAATTTCTTTAATCAAGCAATAATACCCGAAAAATTCATCGTCAAACAGTGACAAAAATTTAACAAGTGGATCATGTACCACTAAATCGTTTGGATGTTAAGAATCTCTCTCTGTTCTAAACAGTTAGTGCTATCGTTGTTTATTTTGTGTGTCTAGCTGTCAAACATATGTTTTCTCTCAAAATAATGGCAAATTGTTATTAAACTGTCGAACGTTAAGACAGATTTTTCACATATTATAAACGATATAATATTAAATATTGTGTATTTCAATGTGATACTAAATATGGTGGATTTCTATAATATTGTTCAACTTTTCTGTTGTGTTATGTATTATTAATATTCCAATTCAATGAAAAGCAAAGTTGCGAATAGTCGGGTAGAATCCAGCAGGGGTTAATGAGCGAAGCAAGTCGGGGTGAGGGAAAGCCTGCCTCGGGGGTTGGTGAGCGGAGTGAGCAGAGGGCAGAGCCCCCTAGTGTTTAGAAAAGAAAATTAAAAATTTTAAATAATAGTGACTATAATACATATTGATAATTTAAAATTTGACACTTCATATGAGACACATCTATTAAATAAAAGAAAAACCTTTCTGATTTATGTTTTGACCTCCATTTTTATATTTTATTTAGTATTTTATACCAGTAATTGAATTTTCACTTATTTTCATGAATTATAATATATATATATATATATATATATATATATATATATAATTCCAAAGAAATAAGCAATAAATTAATAGTCTGAAATTTCATCTAGCTTTAAGTTAATTTCTTCCTTTCTGTTTTTTTTAATCAATTTACGCTATATTTCTAAACTAACTATAGTTACAATTGGATATTATTATATGTTAGAGAAATATGACAGAATCAAATCAGAATTTAAGAAAGTTAAATAAAATAAATTTCGATATGAAAGAACTTTCAGACAAAAAGAACTAATACTACTAAAAATGAACAATTAAAAAATATTTAACACTAACAATATAATTTTTAATGCTGAGTTATAGAGTATTGGCTTTTTGTTTTCTTTTCGTCTGAACTTCTGACACGTGAGCGGAAGAGATGTGCTGTAAAGAATGAATGGCTCTTACAAAATAATATAAATTATGAGCTATAAATAGAATTCTGTGAAATAAAGAAATGTTATTATTATTATTTTTTTTTATTTATTTAAACGAGACACAACAGCTCAAATAATTTATTTTTCAATATATTATTTTTCACAGCAATTACCTAGCTGCCAAGTTTTTTAATTTATTCCGGAATGTTGTTAGTCCCGCCCCTTTTACACACCGTAATGTTTTTAGTGTAACTGTCTTCATATCTAATCGTAATTATATATTGAATAAATTTTTTCTACAAAGATTACGGTGTTAAAAAGGCGGGGCTAACAACATTCCGGAATAAATTTAAAAACTTGGTGTCGATGCAATGATTCTTTTTAAGACATTTCTGATAATATATAATATATATATTTTTTCATTTAATATAAAAACCAATAAAAATTAGCTTGTTTTTTTATAAATAATTTGGATTTACGCTATTTTTTTTTTTTTTTTTTTTCATACAGCAAAATGCCATTGTCCGCTAAATTAGGATTTGCCGCATAAAATATAATAAATTGGCAAAAATTTAAAGCTGGTTAAAAATGCATTTGAAACAAATTCTTAACCTTCCTATACAAAAGAAGTGTTGACAAATTTTATAATTCATTCTGGGGCATTTTTAGTCCCGTCTTTATTTTAAACCATTTTATTTATAAAATAATTTTCTCCAGCATAAAATTACAATAAAATAGAAAATAATTATGCTTATATAGAAGTGGTATATTAAAAAAAAAAAAAAAAAAGACTAACAATGTTCCAGAATAAATTATATAAGTAGGCAACTCTGCAAATGAGAACTTATCATTTTAAAGTATTGATGTTTCTTTTGAATAACTCAGTGATGGAAATATGGCTCAGAACTCACAAAGCCAGGGATGGAACACAGGCGCAGAACTCAAACCACTATGAATGAAACAAAATTTTCTGCTTCTTAAATCAACGATATTACAGGTAGAGAAATTTCTTAAACAAATACCGGTATGAGTTTTGCGCCAGTGTTCCATCCCTGTAAAGCTGCCCAGGCAACTTTTTTTTTTTTTTTTTTTTTTTTTTTTTTAGTCTTTTCGTGCTACTATTTCGAAGCAAAATAATTTATATTTTCATAGTTGCCAACTTAATCCGAAATATTATTAGTACTCGCCCCTTTTTTACTCCACTTAATTTTTATAGTAATTCTCTTCAAATGTATTTTCGATGAAAAAAGATGAAAAGTTCTTTAAAAAAAGACTGGCGTGAAAAGGCGGGTACAAGCAATCCTCCGGATTATTACCGTATTTTCCGGCGTATAACGCGCACGTCATATACATTTGTTACACATAAGAAAATTTAATTTACAAATAAAGCTATGTTTGTAAGAAACAAAAGCTTGTTCAACAATAGCTTTTACAGTAAATTTAAATTTTCGGTGTGTAACTGATTTAACAAACCTGCGCATTATACGCCTTAAAATACGGTAATTAGGATGTTGGCAGCTCTGTATTTATGCAGATAAATGTGTATTTTATCAGCATAAATATGTTATAAATTTTCTTTTATAGAAATGCAGGTAGGAAAAAAAAAATTCGCATGTGACAGTTGTGAGCTTATAAAATTATTTACAAGAAAGAAAATTGTTTTAAAACAAATAATTGTATGAAATCTGCGCCATATTCTCATCCCTGATATTTCTATATTAAATGTTACATTAATCGCACAAGCGTTTATTTCTGGTCCCCCCCCCCCCCCCCCCCCCCGATATTCTAGCGACAATCATTATCCTACTGAATCAGGAAAAAAATGTTGCTAAAATGCAATAAGGATTTCTGTATGGTGATAGTAGTAGAACTAAATAAAGATGTAAATTTCAGCCTCCTGGTGGACTGACACAACTATTAGGTTCCCATAGCTGCAAAACTTTCTAAATTTTAACTAAATTTTTCACCAGTATTTTTGAAAAGTAATCTGCCACAGATTTTTTCGTCGATTAAATAAAAGGATAACAGGTATAAAAGTTTTCCGTATTCAGTTTCCTTTAAAGAGCAGGAAACTTGACACCTGTGAGTTCCCTGGAATTACTCATTTATTATACATTTCGTGCGCTGTCACCTTTAAAATAGTTAAGAAGAAAATACATGTTTTATTATTTACAAAATGATCCTAGCAGTTATTACACTGTTGTTCAAAATTTAAGTAACAACCTGTTTTCCCGTTTTCTTCTTTTGCGCGAATTTAAAAAAAAAATAAACATACGAACATAAAATTTATATGTCATGTTCATTACCATATCATTAATCGAATTTTATATAATTTTAGCATGAGTAATAATTTTTAAACTAATAATCATTCTTTTTTTTTTTTTTTTTTTTAAATGCATACTAAAAAATTTTTTCAACAATTTTAGAAAAGAAAACTTAATGAAAAGTGGTGTTAAGGATGCATTACAGATAGATAACGACGCATATGCCTTGAAATGTTACTATAAATCTCAATTTTTCTTTCGGTATTAAATTTTCTTTTACTTTTTTAATAGATTTAAAAAATATATATATATAATTAATAATTTGTAAACTATGAGCATATCCAGACTAAAAAAAAATGTCGATAAATAGTTTTAGAATGAACATTCTATCCAATTTTCATGTTTGTATGTATATTTTTAAAAAAAGTTATTCACATGCGAAAAAAATAAGAAGCAGAAAAATGAATATAGGTAAAAAGATCCAGTTTTAATCTAACGCATGGATGCGTAAATCACACAGAATCTTCACCCAGGGGTGTTTGCGTTCCGGGTTTTTTATTTTATTTTCCACCAGAAATTACAAGTTATAATTTTGGTTACAGTCAATTGCTAAACTTTGCTAGAAAACTATCCATAATATCACTGTTAAAAAGTTCTGGTAGCAAATCCGGGGTCACAAACACCCCTGTCTTCACCAATCTGTAATGCATCCTTATGGCCATTTTTTTTCATTAAGTTTTTCTTCTCTAAAATTGTTGAAATTTTTCATTTTTTCTAAAGCTTATTTTTAAGAAAAAATGAATATTTATTAGCTTAAAAATTATTACTTATGGTAAAGTTATATACAGTTCGGTTAATGATATAAGAAACATGACATCCAAATTTTATGTTCATATGTTTATTTGTTTAAAAATTACGCGTAAAAGAAGGAAACCAGAAAACAAATTATTGCTTAAATTTTTAACACCAGTTTATTATTTTAAATACGTATAAAGATTTGTGAAAGACATGAAACCTTATACAATAAATATCTTTTTTTTTTTTTTAATTTTAACTTTAGCTTCATATTATAAATCAAGGAACGTCGTAATCTCAGAATTAAAAAAAAAAAAAAAAAAAAAAAAAAAATCGCTTAAATTTATTGTGATGTGTTTCGTTGAAATTCATAATCTTATTCTATTAAAGTTCAGAAAACTGCTGTTAAAACACGATGACAATGTATGTTAGTAGTAATAGAAAAAACTGAAAAATAAATCTAATTTTTTTTTTTTTTTTTTTTTTTTGCGACTGGTACTTATATTATGTGCCCTAAAATTGCCCATTTACATATTTGCACGCTGTCTCTATAAAAATAGCAAAAAAAGGAGGAGAAAAATGTGTTATACATATTCTATGATAAACTTAAAAAATTGTTTCTAACGATTATTATTATTTTAAACTAGTCAGTCTATTTTTACGTATGTATTTTCAAATTTATTTCTATTTATTAGTTCATATTACTAAGCATCGGTTTACATGATATTTATATCAAATGGCTTCATCATTTATATTATGATGTTTATATCTTTTGAAATCCAGACATCTCCCAGAAATTAAAGATCATACCGTAGTCCTTTAATTCAGATTTTATATAACAATGTGCCTATTTATTTATACTACTAATTTTTCATGACATAGTTAAATTTTACATATTTAATTTATTATTAATATTTTACCCTGACGTATTAAAACTACGCATAACAACGAAAATAATTTATTTAAAATAGAAATTGTTTCGTGTTAGTTAATTTTAGTTTTATGGGTGAATAAATTCTAGTTAATCAAGTTTTGTTTTCTGTAACGATAACAATTATTATACAATATATTGATTTTTTTTTTTTAATATACATAATTATATAATATATTGAAATAATTTTTAAAAATTTTTCATCTCTGTAAAGTAACCAATAAGATTTTAAAGTTTAATTTATAATTTAAATTAACACTTTCGCGACAGCATGCTTTTGTCTTTTTTGGCAGTAGGTCCGCCTGTGGGCGTTATTCTACCAAGTTACAATATTTTAGAACAAAAATTTCTGCATTCACATTTATATTACAAATGGATATGCATTATAATTATACTCTTTCTAATCAAAGTTTTTGTATCCATAGCATATTTGATTATACAATTATTAATATTGGGTATATCCTTTAGAAATAAGTAACACGCAACTCGCGAAAGAAACGCTCACTGGAGGAGTTATAGATTTTTAAATGACGTGAATCTACGTCAGCTGTCACCAAAGTGTCAACGAAAGAATCTTCCAAAACCATTCAAACCATGGTTAAAGCTTTATTTTCTTTTTCTCAATGCATTTTTGCGACTGTGATTAAGTTTTTTCGGTAAATTATTATTTTTTTTTATAACTTTTTTCCAGTTGAAATGTATTCATGGAAACCATGGATAAAATTTTACTTTCTTCATTCTAATACATTGCTTTAATTAAGGCATCATAATAAAATAAAAATCGTTTTCATCTAGAATGAATAAATAGTCCTTTTCAGATTCCGTAAACTAAAAATATAGATTTCCCAGTTATGCATACAAGGTAAGCTAATAAACCGAATGGATGAAATGATTAAAAATTTCTAATCTATGCATTTCTAGATGGTGAAACAATATTATGAATATTATGAATGCTATGAATGCTAGTATGAATGCTATGAATCCTTTGAATTATGAGCAATGTTGCCAGATCTGGCGGATTTTTTACTCAATAGTCACCAATAATTTTATAAAGTGATATTTGATATACATAATAGACGATTAATCTTCGAAGTGATCAGGTAAACGTTCCAATTAAAAATTATTGGTTATTGTTGAATAAAAAATCCGCCAGATCTGGCAACACTGATTATGAGAAAAATTTCGCTTGATTTCTTAGAACTGGACTATAAACTCGAATTTTGTTGGTAAAACTTGCCTCTTGAATTTGAATTTCTTTAAAGACATTTTAAAATTATTTCGGCCTCGATAATATAGGCAAACACTCCAGAATTCTCATAGGGGTTTCTAAAACTTGCTTTCATAGGGGACTAGAATTTAAGAGGATGATATGGAACTAATTTTACTAGAGAAACAATTTCGAATCTAGTTGTTACTCACAGAATTTTTTCTCAGTGTTCTACGTTAGTTTTGGAAGTTCAGGCGTAGTATACGCAAGATGCGTATAAAATTTTTTATAATAAATGAAACATTATACAATAATTATCTTTTATTTTTATTTTTTTTAAATTCTAGAGCACTTTTCAATTGTACGTCAAGAAACTTTCTGCATCTTAACCTTTTTAATAAAAAATTCCTTTAAATTTGTCGTGATGTCATACTTGCCAACCTAACCCGAAAAATTGTTATTCTAGCCCCTTTCCGCCTATTTTATCACACCGGTCTTTATTTAAGATACTTTTCTTATTATTTAATCGTAAATATATTTGAAGAGAATTACTCTAAAAATGAAGTAATATACAAAAGGGGGGGGGGGGGGGGAAATTAACAATCTTCCGGGTTAGGTTGGCATAGCAGCCAATATTTTAATTTATTCCGGAGTATTTTAGCGCCACCTTTATTTCGCACCACTTTATTTATACAAAAATTTTCTTCAATATATAACATCGATAAAATAAGAAAAAAATTCTTTAAAAAAATAAGTGGTATGAAATGGAGGCGGGGCTAAAATTACTCTGGAATAAATTAAAATATTGGCAGCTATGGGTTGGCAAGTATGCGATGTGTGTTGATGAAATCCATAACTACAGATTTTATTTAACTTGATATATTGTTCATGTGGGGAATGTTGTTCATTTATGTGTATGATTCAAATCTAATAATTGAATTTAAATTCATTTCCTATCATACATGTATATTATCCACTGAATTGAGCTTTTAGAGCATTTCAGGGGTAAAAGTTTTCCGTCTGTTGACGGAAATCTTCCGCCAGTATTTTTTAGCAATAATCGCAATGCTATTTATTCGGAGTATATTAGTTTAGAAATGCACTCAATTTTTCTAAATAAAAATAACAGTGCCGATGATGAAAACCACTTTGACGTGCTGTGTCTCAAACTTACTTAATTCATTTATAATAAAATTTAAAAGGGAAAATAAATATTTATCAGAATTTCCTTTAAGCTTTATTAATCTTTTATATACTGGGATTTACATCATTCATAGACATACTTTAAATAAGATTTTTAGTTTATATATATACATATATATATATATATTTCTAATTTTAAGCATTTATATCCAATTGATTATGTGGTTTATTATCTTTTTTCTCTTTCACAAGTTTAATGGTCCTTTTTTATTATCCTTCAGGTCGGCGTAAGTATTTTAAGTTAATATGGTAACTCATTGGTTCCTTATCTATATCGCAACTTTTTGTGTCATTCTTTCCTATATGTTAAATTCAGTTCTATATTTTAGTGTGCTGTTATTGTTTTAGTTCAATTAATTGCTAAATTTTAAGATTAAATTTTATTACGTTATCTATTATTTATATATATATATATATATATATATATATATATAATTGCAGTTTTCATTAAACTTAATTAATTTTTAATAATTTTAAATATTAATACTTGTTATTCTTAATAGATATGCTATTAATACTATACATGATTAATAAGAATTTTAATGACAATATATATATATATATATATGGGTATTTATTGTAATTTTTATTATATTTAATTAATTTTCAATAACTTTAAATATTAAGATATGTTATTCTTCATACTTTTTAAATAAGAAGTTTAGTTACTAATATATATATATATATTACAATTTTCATTTAACTTAATTAATTTTAAAGATTTAAATATATTTATAATTTAAAAGCAAACACCTTTTATTTATGAGACAAAAAATTTTACGTTAAAATACATTTAAAAAAAGAAAATTACATATAAAAACAATTAAAATCAGACGTTTCGAAACCCGTCCGGGTTTCCTCATCAGTAATTTACAACATCATATGCAAACAGGACATGAACACTCAAGGAATTTAAAGGAGTACAGAATATTGAGGAGCCAGTGCGCATGCTTCATTGATAGTGTGGAGATGCTTGGCAGTGTGCCAGCTCTCAAGGAAAATACGCGATTTATAATTATGAACACCAGAATTTAAAATTTTTATATTATCGAAGTCAGGAATATGATCGGTTTCTATTGAATGGATTACAATTTTAGAATTTTGGTTGCAATTTTTAAAAGATCGTCTGTGTTCTTGTAGTCTAATTTTTGCTGTACGGCCAGTTTCACCTATATAAACAGATTTGCAATTTTTACATGGAATTAAATATATTACACCAGTTAAATCCAGAGAAGGGGTTATGGGTTTAAAGTTGAAAAGGACGTTTTTTAATTGTTTAATTGGCCGGAAAGCAGTATAAATATTATGTTGTTTAAGTAATTTAGAAATAAATTCTGAAGGAAAACCAAAATATGGCATAGAAATATAACTGTTTTTATTAATAAGTGAATTTTTCATTTTCATTGGAGTAGAGGGGGAATTTGCAGGAGGAAACGAAGGAGGGGGGAAGCTGATAATGTTTTCACGATAGATTCGTTTTAACCAATTAAGAGGGTAATCGTTATTTATTAAATCCTGGAAAAAATTTTTAATTTCCAACTTAAAAAGTGTCTCGTTACTGCATAACCGAAGAGCTCTATTGACCAAAGTTCGGAAGACTGCAATTTTATGCGAATTAGGATTAGCGGAATGAAAATTTAGATATTGACCTGTAAATGTGGCCTTGCGATAAACAGAAGTTTGAAAAATGCTAGGTGAATTCGAAATGCGTTCAACGAGAACATCAAGAAAAGGCAAACTGTTATTCTGTTCTACTTCCAAAGTGAATTGAATTTCTGGGCATAACGAATTAGAAAAAGTAACGACTTCATTTATATGTTTTTCTTCAATTAATAAAAAAATGTCATCTACGTATCTTCGCCAAAAAGGAATTTTATCATTTAAACTATCATTTATTTTATTTTCCAAAAACTGCATAACTATTTCTGCAATGCAAACACTAGCAGGTGAGCCCATAGGCGTGCCACGAATTTGTTTATAGTATAAATCATTAAACTTGAAGCAATTACAAGATAAGCAGAAAAAAACTAATTTAAGAATTGATTCAATATTAAGAGTAGAATGAGTACTATCATTAGGATATATTTTTCTTATAATATCACAAGCAAATTCAATAGGGATGGAAGTAAAAAGAGAAACAACATCTAAAGAAATCATCATACAGTTTGGGGGGGCATTAAAATTTCTTAATTCAGAAACAAACTGAAAAGAAGAATTTAAACTAAAGGGTGAATTTAAAGTAAGAGGTTTAAGCAATGACGAAATAAATCTAGCAAGGTTAGAAAGAGGGGAACGGGAGTAATCAATTATAGGTCTAAATGGAATACCAGGTTTATGTAATTTTGGCAACCCATAAAAATTGGGAGCCATACCAATATAACATCTTAAAGATTTAGCTGTAACATTATCTATTTGATTATTTTTCTCTAATTCACTGATCATTTTATTAAGATTATTTTGTATTGAAGGAGTGATATCTTTATTTAAAACAGCATATGTAGATAGGTCATTTAAAAGTTCTAAACATTTGTCAATGTAATCTGATTTATCCATAATAACCAGGAGCCGGCCTTTATCAGCTTTTGTAAAGATTATCGTATCATCTTTAGAAAGAGGTTTTAAAACAGCGAAATCATCAGTATAATACTGGGATTTTGAATGCACTTTACATTTTAACAGAGTTTTGGTGATTTCAGTACGAAGTGGATGCGTAATAGCAGGATCCAGTTTAGCTAATGAAGACTCAACACATGCAAGAACCTTAGGGATGTCAATTCTTTTACTTCCAATAGCGTAATTCATTCCACGATTCAAAATAGTCAATTCAGTATCAGATAAAACTCTAGATGACAAATTCTTAACCCAGTTTATATTAGGTTTCCTTTCTACTGTCTTTAAACGTAGTTCTTTGTAAAATAACTTTTCAAATTTTTCTTCCAATTTTGATTTAAGCTTAGCTCTACATGACATACTCTGAACAGACAAAAAGTCAAGGATTAAACAAGCATCGGCATTCGAAACAAAGTTAATTAGATGTTGAAGATTAAAATGTAATGTATTACGTGCAGATTTAAGTTTAGCAGAACATAATGATATTGCAGCAGAAATGAACTTCATACTTGAATGGAAAGCAATCTTGTGTCCTTTAGTGGAATTCACTAACGATTTAACTTTAAAGGAGGGTGGAATAACATTATGCCGTCTGCAGTTTCTAAGAAAATCCTTTTGACATAATAAACGAACAATTTTACAAGAATTCCTCGAGCACACACGCAACAATTTGCAGTAAGTTGATCCATATTTATCTTTAACGTACACAAACATCAAACCGTCTCAATTATATATATTAAAAGCAAACACCTTTTATTTATGAGACAAAAAATTTTACGTTAAAATACATTTAAAAAAAGAAAATTACATATAAAAACAATTAAAATCAGACGTTTCGAAACCCGTCCGGGTTTCCTCATCAGTAATTTACAACATCATATGCAAACAGGACATGAACACTCAAGGAATTTAAAGGAGTACAGAATATTGAGGAGCCAGTGCGCATGCTTCATTGATAGTGTGGAGATGCTTGGCAGTGTGCCAGCTCTCAAGGAAAATACGCGATTTATAATTATGAACACCAGAATTTAAAATTTTTATATTATCGAAGTCAGGAATATGATCGGTTTCTATTGAATGGATTACAATTTTAGAATTTTGGTTGCAATTTTTAAAAGATCGTCTGTGTTCTTGTAGTCTAATTTTTGCTGTACGGCCAGTTTCACCTATATAAACAGATTTGCAATTTTTACATGGAATTAAATATATTACACCAGTTAAATCCAGAGAAGGGGTTATGGGTTTAAAGTTGAAAAGGACGTTTTTTAATTGTTTAATTGGCCGGAAAGCAGTATAAATATTATGTTGTTTAAGTAATTTAGAAATAAATTCTGAAGGAAAACCAAAATATGGCATAGAAATATAACTGTTTTTATTAATAAGTGAATTTTTCATTTTCATTGGAGTAGAGGGGGAATTTGCAGGAGGAAACGAAGGAGGGGGGAAGCTGATAATGTTTTCACGATAGATTCGTTTTAACCAATTAAGAGGGTAATCGTTATTTATTAAATCCTGGAAAAATTTTTTAATTTCCAACTTAAAAAGTGTCTCGTTACTGCATAACCGAAGAGCTCTATTGACCAAAGTTCGGAAGACTGCAATTTTATGCGAATTAGGATTAGCGGAATGAAAATTTAGATATTGACCTGTAAATGTGGCCTTGCGATAAACAGAAGTTTGAAAAATGCTAGGTGAATTCGAAATGCGTTCAACGAGAACATCAAGAAAAGGCAAACTGTTATTCTGTTCTACTTCCAAAGTGAATTGAATTTCTGGGCATAACGAATTAGAAAAAGTAACGACTTCATTTATATGTTTTTCTTCAATTAATAAAAAAATGTCATCTACGTATCTTCGCCAAAAAGGAATTTTATCATTTAAACTATCATTTATTTTATTTTCCAAAAACTGCATAACTATTTCTGCAATGCAAACACTAGCAGGTGAGCCCATAGGCGTGCCACGAATTTGTTTATAGTATAAATCATTAAACTTGAAGCAATTACAAGATAAGCAGAAAAAAACTAATTTAAGAATTGATTCAATATTAAGAGTAGAATGAGTACTATCATTAGGATATATTTTTCTTATAATATCACAAGCAAATTCAATAGGGATGGAAGTAAAAAGAGAAACAACATCTAAAGAAATCATCATACAGTTTGGGGGGGCATTAAAATTTCTTAATTCAGAAACAAACTGAAAAGAAGAATTTAAACTAAAGGGTGAATTTAAAGTAAGAGGTTTAAGCAATGACGAAATAAATCTAGCAAGGTTAGAAAGAGGGGAACGGGAGTAATCAATTATAGGTCTAAATGGAATACCAGGTTTATGTAATTTTGGCAACCCATAAAAATTGGGAGCCATACCAATATAACATCTTAAAGATTTAGCTGTAACATTATCTATTTGATTATTTTTCTCTAATTCACTGATCATTTTATTAAGATTATTTTGTATTGAAGGAGTGATATCTTTATTTAAAACAGCATATGTAGATAGGTCATTTAAAAGTTCTAAACATTTGTCAATGTAATCTGATTTATCCATAATAACCAGGAGCCGGCCTTTATCAGCTTTTGTAAAGATTATCGTATCATCTTTAGAAAGAGGTTTTAAAACAGCGAAATCATCAGTATAATACTGGGATTTTGAATGCACTTTACATTTTAACACAGTTTTGGTGATTTCAGTACGAAGTGGATGCGTAATAGCAGGATCCAGTTTAGCTAATGAAGGCTCAACACATGCAAGAACCTTAGGGATGTCAATTCTTTTACTTCCAATAGCGTAATTCATTCCACGATTCAAAATAGTCAATTCAGTATCAGATAAAACTCTAGATGACAAATTCTTAACCCAGTTTATATTAGGTTTCCTTTCTACTGTCTTTAAACGTAGTTCTTTGTAAAATAACTTTTCAAATTTTTCTTCCAATTTTGATTTAAGCGTAGCTCTACATGACATACTCTGAACAGACAAAAAGTCAAGGATTAAACAAGCATCGGCATTCGAAACAAAGTTAATTAGATGTTGAAGATTAAAATGTAATGTATTACTTGCAGATTTAAGTTTAGCAGAACATAATGATATTGCAGCAGAAATGAACTTCATACTTGAATGGAAAGCAATCTTGTGTCCTTTAGTGGAATTCACTAACGATTTAACTTTAAAGGAGGGTGGAATAACATTATGCCGTCTGCAGTTTCTAAGAAAATCCTTTTGACATAATAAACGAACAATTTTACAAGAATTCCTCGAGCACACACGCAACAATTTGCAGTAAGTTGATCCATATTTATCTTTAACGTACACAAACATCAAACCGTCTCAATTATATATATTAAAAGCAAACACCTTTTATTTATGAGACAAAAAATTTTACGTTAAAATACATTTAAAAAAAGAAAATTACATATAAAAACAATTAAAATCAGACGTTTCGAAACCCGTCCGGGTTTCCTCATCAGTAATTTACAACATCATATGCAAACAGGACATGAACACTCAAGGAATTTAAAGGAGTACAGAATATTGAGGAGCCAGTGCGCATGCTTCATTGATAGTGTGGAGATGCTTGGCAGTGTGCCAGCTCTCAAGGAAAATACGCGATTTATAATTATGAACACCAGAATTTAAAATTTTTATATTATCGAAGTCAGGAATATGATCGGTTTCTATTGAATGGATTACAATTTTAGAATTTTGGTTGCAATTTTTAAAAGATCGTCTGTGTTCTTGTAGTCTAATTTTTGCTGTACGGCCAGTTTCACCTATATAAACAGATTTGCAATTTTTACATGGAATTAAATATATTACACCAGTTAAATCCAGAGAAGGGGTTATGGGTTTAAAGTTGAAAAGGACGTTTTTTAATTGTTTAATTGGCCGGAAAGCAGTATAAATATTATGTTGTTTAAGTAATTTAGAAATAAATTCTGAAGGAAAACCAAAATATGGCATAGAAATATAACTGTTTTTATTAATAAGTGAATTTTTCATTTTCATTGGAGTAGAGGGGGAATTTGCAGGAGGAAACGAAGGAGGGGGGAAGCTGATAATGTTTTCACGATAGATTCGTTTTAACCAATTAAGAGGGTAATCGTTATTTATTAAATCCTGGAAAAATTTTTTAATTTCCAACTTAAAAAGTGTCTCGTTACTGCATAACCGAAGAGCTCTATTGACCAAAGTTCGGAAGACTGCAATTTTATGCGAATTAGGATTAGCGGAATGAAAATTTAGATATTGACCTGTAAATGTGGCCTTGCGATAAACAGAAGTTTGAAAAATGCTAGGTGAATTCGAAATGCGTTCAACGAGAACATCAAGAAAAGGCAAACTGTTATTCTGTTCTACTTCCAAAGTGAATTGAATTTCTGGGCATAACGAATTAGAAAAAGTAACGACTTCATTTATATGTTTTTCTTCAATTAATAAAAAAATGTCATCTACGTATCTTCGCCAAAAAGGAATTTTATCATTTAAACTATCATTTATTTTATTTTCCAAAAACTGCATAACTATTTCTGCAATGCAAACACTAGCAGGTGAGCCCATAGGCGTGCCACGAATTTGTTTATAGTATAAATCATTAAACTTGAAGCAATTACAAGATAAGCAGAAAAAAACTAATTTAAGAATTGATTCAATATTAAGAGTAGAATGAGTACTATCATTAGGATATATTTTTCTTATAATATCACAAGCAAATTCAATAGGGATGGAAGTAAAAAGAGAACTTCCTGACTTCGATAATATAAAAATTTTAAATTCTGGTGTTCATAATTATAAATCGCGTATTTTCCTTGAGAGCTGGCACACTGCCAAGCATCTCCACACTATCAATGAAGCATGCGCACTGGCTCCTCAATATTCTGTACTCCTTTAAATTCCTTGAGTGTTCATGTCCTGTTTGCATATGATGTTGTAAATTACTGATGAGGAAACCCGGACGGGTTTCGAAACGTCTGATTTTAATTGTTTTTATATGTAATTTTCTTTTTTTAAATGTATTTTAACGTAAAATTTTTTGTCTCATAAATAAAAGGTGTTTGCTTTTAATATATATAATTGAGACGGTTTGATGTTTGTGTACGTTAAAGATAAATATGGATCAACTTACTGCAAATTGTTGCGTGTGTGCTCGAGGAATTCTTGTAAAATTGTTCATTTATTATGTCAAAAGGATTTTCTTAGAAACTTCAGACGGCATAATGTTATTCCACCCTCCTTTAAAGTTAAATCGTTAGTGAATTCCACTAAAGGACACAAGACTGCTTTCCATTCAAGTATGAAGTTCATTTCTGCTACAATATCGTTATGTTCTGCTAAACTTAAATCTGCACGTAATACATTACATTTTAATCTTCAACATCTAATTAACTTTGTTTCGAATGCCGATGCTTGTTTAATCCTTGACTTTTTGTCTGTTCAGAGTATGTCATGTAGAGCTACGCTTAAATCAATATTGGAAGAAAAATTTGAAAAGTTATTTTACAAAGAACTACGTTTAAAGACAGTAGAAAGGAAACCTAATATAAACTGGGTTAAGAATTTGTCATCTAGAGTTTTATCTGATACTGAATTGACTATTTTGAATCGTGGAATGAATTACGCTATTGGAAGTAAAAGAATTGACATCCCTAAGGTTCTTGCATGTGTTGAGCCTTCATTAGCTAAACTGGATCCTGCTATTACGCATCCACTTCGTACTGAAATCACCAAAACTCTGTTAAAATGTAAAGTGCATTCAAAATCCCAGTATTATACTGATGATTTCGCTGTTTTAAAACCTCTTTCTAAAGATGATACGATAATCTTTACAAAAGCTGATAAAGGCCGGCTCCTGGTTATTATGGATAAATCAGATTACATTGACAAATGTTTAGAACTTTTAAATGACCTATCTACATATGCTGTTTTAAATAAAGATATCACTCCTTCAATACAAAATAATCTTAATAAAATGATCAGTGAATTAGAGAAAAATAATCAAATAGATAATGTTACAGCTAAATCTTTAAGATGTTATATTGGTATGGCTCCCAATTTTTATGGGTTGCCAAAATTACATAAACCTGGTATTCCATTTAGACCTATAATTGATTACTCCCGTTCCCCTCTTTCTAACCTTGCTAGATTTATTTCGTCATTGCTTAAACCTCTTACTTTAAATTCACCCTTTAGTTTAAATTCTTCTTTTCAGTTTGTTTCTGAATTAAGAAATTTTAATGCCCCCCCAAACTGTATGATGATTTCTTTAGATGTTGTTTCTCTTTTTACTTCCATCCCTATTGAATTTGCTTGTGATATTATAAGAAAAATATATCCTAATGATAGTACTCATTCTACTCTTAATATTGAATCAATTCTTAAATTAGTTTTTTTCTGCTTATCTTGTAATTGCTTCAAGTTTAATGATTTATACTATAAACAAATTCGTGGCACGCCTATGGGCTCACCTGCTAGTGTTTGCATTGCAGAAATAGTTATGCAGTTTTTGGAAAATAAAATAAATGATAGTTTAAATGATAAAATTCCTTTTTGGCGAAGATACGTAGATGACATTTTTTTATTAATTGAAGAAAAACATATAAATGAAGTCGTTACTTTTTCTAATTCGTTATGCCCAGAAATTCAATTCACTTTGGAAGTAGAACAGAATAACAGTTTGCCTTTTCTTGATGTTCTCGTTGAACGCATTTCGAATTCACCTAGCATTTTTCAAACTTCTGTTTATCGCAAGGCCACATTTACAGGTCAATATCTAAATTTTCATTCCGCTAATCCTAATTCGCATAAAATTGCAGTCTTCCGAACTTTGGTCAATAGAGCTCTTCGGTTATGCAGTAACGAGACACTTTTTAAGTTGGAAATTAAAAATTTTTTCCAGGATTTAATAAATAACGATTACCCTCTTAATTGGTTAAAACGAATCTATCGTGAAAACATTATCAGCTTCCCCCCTCCTTCGTTTCCTCCTGCAAATTCCCCCTCTACTCCAATGAAAATGAAAAATTCACTTATTAATAAAAACAGTTATATTTCTATGCCATATTTTGGTTTTCCTTCAGAATTTATTTCTAAATTACTTAAACAACATAATATTTATACTGCTTTCCGGCCAATTAAACAATTAAAAAACGTCCTTTTCAACTTTAAACCCATAACCCCTTCTCTGGATTTAACTGGTGTAATATATTTAATTCCATGTAAAAATTGCAAATCTGTTTATATAGGTGAAACTGGCCGTACAGCAAAAATTAGACTACAAGAACACAGACGATCTTTTAAAATTGCAACCAAAATTCTATAATTGTAATCCATTCAATAGAAACCGATCATATTCCTGACTTCGATAATATAAAAATTTTAAATTCTGGTGTTCATAATTATAAATCGCGTATTTTCCTTGAGAGCTGGCACACTGCCAAGCATCTCCACACTATCAATGAAGCATGCGCACTGGCTCCTCAATATTCTGTACTCCTTTAAATTCCTTGAGTGTTCATGTCCTGTTTGCATATGATGTTGTAAATTACTGATGAGGAAACCCGGACGGGTTTCGAAACGTCTGATTTTAATTGTTTTTATATGTAATTTTCTTTTTTTAAATGTATTTTAACGTAAAATTTTTTGTCTCATAAATAAAAGGTGTTTGCTTTTAATATATATA
>CAWVNO010002888.1:20200-43200 GCA_963930645.1 Salticus scenicus | reverse complement strand
ATTGAGACGGTTTGATGTTTGTGTACGTTAAATATTTATAACTTGATTTTTCATTTTCTTGAATAACACCTAATGCCAAGACGGACGCCATTGGAACCGTGAATTGTTTATTTTACGACGATACCACCCGGAAAAGACCTGTCGAAATTTCAGAAAACGATTCCGCCAGACAATTCCAATAATGAAAGCGATTCGATAAGTTCGTTCTAGCGAAATAAGAAAGGCTATCGGAATGTGACGTCACATCCGAGAAATTCCGATAACGACAGCATTTCGATAAGTTCGTTCTAGATCCCCTAGAGCATTTGCAATAAAAGTGTTTTTTAATTCTTTTAAATTTATGATTTATTAATCATAAACTAATTCAATAATCAGCTAGAAGTATATCTTACGGAATATATATTAAGTAAAAGATAAAACTGTTACATTTACTTTTTATTTTGTTTTTGTTTTTTCTTTTCTTCGTATTTCACACAAAAATACATAATGATTTTTAGATGTATTTGCGTTATTAAAATGAAAGAACATACGGAAAAAAAATTATTCAGTAGGCATATTAAAAAATCAGTAACATTTTAAATTATCATTTATCTTTAATTTCAATTGTACAAAAAATATAATCAAACTTAATTAAAAGACAGTTTAATTTTTTTCATCAATTAGTGCTATATTACTAAACTAGCTATAGTTAAAAACCTTTTTTCTTTTTTCTTAATTATTAGATTTGAAAAAAAAAAAAAAAAAAAAAAAAAGATAAAGACAGAAACAAAACAAATTGGAGAATTCGTAAAAAATAAATAAAGAATTTAAACATGAATGAAGTTTTAGGGATAAAAATATAATTATACTAAAAATTAACAGAAAATACAAAAATGGATGACATTTCCCATTATCAGTATAACATTATTCATGTTTTGAGGAACAGAATATTACCTTTTTTCGTCTGCTTATAAAGTAATATAATTTTTATATAATTCACGTAAAATAATTTAAACTATATCACAGTTAGAAGTCTATAAAAAAACTGAAGCATGTTATTTTTTAATTTCAACCAGAAACATTGTGGTCAAACAATATATTTATCATTGTATATATTATTTTTCCTCAGCTATTATTCTTTTTAAAAGACATTCTTATATATATATATATACATATATATACATGTGTGTGTGTGTTCGATTAACAATAAAATAAATTAAAAGTCTCTTTTTATGAATGACATTGATATAACCATATTTCCTACGCCTAGCAGTGAGGACGAGTCACAAAGCTCAGAGGGATGCCAAACTGACTGACAGATTGGAATTTAGTAAACTATACAGTCATTCGATGCTCCTTTGGCCTTATCGCTTATTTTTCTCCACAACAAGCATTATCTTCCCTATTTTAACACTGGACTCGTTGAGGCCACATGTACGCAAAGGTTCACATGCACTGTAAAAAAAAGAAAAAGAAAAAAAAAAAAAAAAAACAATGTTTCAAATTGGAAAGTTCTGTTTATAACCCAAAATGGGTCATAAAATCTATCTATTTTAAGTTTACAAACTTGTTATGTATGGTTCCTTCTCTTATTTTATATTTTTGTCTATACATACATATACATACGAAATGTTTACATTTTGTTTAGACCTTCTACGCATGTTAGATATTTTTTTTTATTTTTTTTATTAACGGTATTTTCTACAACGTCTTTAATTATTATAGACAAAAATATAAAATAAGATAGTGAATCATAAGCATATTCCCACACAGATGCTACGCTGTGACATAGACACCCAAGTGAATCTCAAAACAATTATTAAATAAAAATAAACCATATGAAAATAGTGGTAGAAAAAAAAAATCTGTGAGACGGATACTATGATGTAACATGGCTCAAAAAAGTCATTAAATAAATAAAACTATTGTTATGTTAATGATACTTTTTCTAATTTTAAAATTTTCTTAACCTTTCTCGCTATAGATAATTAATGACAATTTTCGGATGTTTTCCATAATAAACCTTTGGTTTTAGAGTCATATTAAAATTAGAATTTTGAATTATCATCCATCTTTGATTTTAAATATATATATATATATATATATATATATATATATATAAACATTATTAAGAAACAGTTTAATCATTTTCATTGATGAAGATATATTACTAAATTAGTTATATTTAAAACATAATGATGTTAGATACCAAATAAACCTGTCAGAAGCAAATAAATGCTATGAACAAAAATAAAACAAATTCAAAGATGAATGACGTTTCAGACATAAAGAAATAATGGTACTAAAAATGAATAGTAAATGTAGAAAAAAATATTTTACATTATCAGTATAATTTTCTTCATGCAGACGTACAGAATATTGTATTTTTTGTCTGAATCCTGACACTTGAGTCGAAAATAAAATACATATTGAAAATGAAAGAATAATTCAAGTAAAAGAACCTTTTTGTATAACAGAAAATGAAGTCTATTTTTATTATTATTTAATTTCAATGCGACATAGTCGTGTAAATTTTTGTTGAAATTTTCATCTTATTAAAGCTGTGAAAAGTGTTATAGAAATATAGAAAAAATGTCTATACAAATTTTTTCGGTAGCAAAAAGCGTAAAAGCTGGCCAAAATAAAAATAATTATAATAATAACAATAATAATAACAGTAATAATAATAAATAAGTAAATAGCATGTTTTTGCGACTTTTATTAAAATTTTTGTAAATATAAATTGTTATTAAAAAGAAAAAAAAAAATCATTGCATTCAAAATTTAGTAAAAACATAACCTCATTAATTGAGAAAAAAAAAAAAAAAACACCTGCACATATTAATAATTAAAAGAGCGTTAAAAGCTAGTAAACACTTTAAAACGCGTTTATATGTATTAAAATCTAATTTACAAAATTCACAAAGCTTTTTGCCATGAATTTTCATGGCATCTTCAGGTCATATTCTGCTGCAGGTCATATCCTTCAGGTCAGTTTCTGCTTTTCTGTTTGTTGCATTGGATGTTCAAAAACTCTTAAGGATTGTATTAAAATTTTATTTTACACAACCGTTTTAAAAAAAAAATCTGTCGGTGTCAATTTGTAAAATATTTTCATAGTGCCATTTTTGTCTTTCTTATTGTACATAAATATTATAAAAGAATACTATTAAAAAAAGTGGTAAGAAGATTATGAACAATCCACAACCAATTTGCACCTGTAAACATGTAATGTTACTTTTTTTAAAAAAATATTTGATATTAAGAATTATATTTAATCATGCGTTAAAAGTAATTTTAAAATGCTCAGTTTTTCAAATTTTATGAAAATTTTTGGCGCAATTTTAAACCTCCAAGCTGATGTTAGATAATATTCAAACTTTGCAAAGCCCTTCAGTAACATTTATAACAACTTATTTTTGCTATTCGATATAAAGAGAGACATTTATATTCGAGTTATAAAGAAAATACAAATAATCACATTTTTTTTTATTTTTTGACTTATTTCTATTTTCTTTTTCTTTATTTTATCTTATCTTATCTTACCTTTTTTTTTTTTTTTTTTACCTTTTGGAACATAAGTGGAGCCTTAAGATATATTTCTAAAATTTCTAAAATTTGGCATTTTTCTTATACAATACAAAAGACAACTTTTGATTGCTATCACATTTTGAACTTAAAAAAAAGAATTTTCTTTAACGTACACTGTACAGGCTTATGGTAAAACAAAATTTTTATATAAAATTATTGGTATACAAATTCGGCCGTGGTACCCTCAAATTACACTATAACTCAGTAATAATTTAATATATATATATATATATATGTATATATATATATATATATATATATATATATATATGTATATATATCGTCCTATAAGTCTGTAGACGTTTTTAAAAATCTTAAAAAATGAAGGAATTGAAAGAATTGAACGCTGCTTTCGAAAAACTTATTCTCATGAAGGTGGATCTTTTGTAGTAAAGAAAGAAATAATAGTTAAGTTTTTCGTTGATAGAGGGTGCTGCATGGATGTGCAGCGAGAAGTGGGCAAATCAGAGTCCTATAAATCGCATGGTTTTACAAGTAACCTAAGTTTATTTCCTATTTTACCTCCTACTTACTTATACATGAAGTTTTAATTGCGATGCGGACTTGGTGAATAAAGCGTTATTGGTGAAGATGTTGTGCCTTAGGTAAGAATCGCGTAATGAAGCTGCAGTTAGCGGTGTTGTAACTCGTTTGCAAACTGTAATTTGTGGTGATGTTGGACAAATAGAATAGAATTTATATGCCTGTAAACATTCGCATGTGAAAAAATGTAGGGTTTTTTTTTAGAGAAATGTGTGATTTGATCACATACAGCGCCCTGTGTTGACGGAAAGTTTAACTAATATTTTTTTCTTTACAAAAAAAAAAAAAAAAAAAAAAAAAAATCCCTTCTTGACAATAACTTTTTCGCAAACCATGTTTAATAACAATTTTTAGATTTTTTCACTCATTGAAGGTGATTCGTTGGTTTATAATTATATAGTCAAAATAAATTCAGCAACAGTATAAATTATTATTTATCTTTAAATTAAAACCGTTTTATTAAATAATACAATATCTTTTTAAGAAATAAAATTCTTTAATCTTTTCGTTGACTAACGATATATTACTAAACTAGCCATATTCAAAACTAAACGATATTAGATACAAAAGGAATCTGACAGAAACAAATCGAAATGCGTTAAAAAAGAAAAGAAAAGAAAAGAAATCAAATTCAAAGGTGGATGGCGTTCAAAATAAAAAGAAATAATGGAAATAAAAAATGAGTAGTAAACAGAGAAATGTTTGACGTTTTACATTATCTGTACGACTTTATTCATATGCTGACTTACAGAATATTGTTTTCTTATTCCATCTGAATTCCTGACATTTCAGTAGAAAAGACATGCTGAAAATGAAAAAATAACTCACGCAAAAAAGAACCATTTTTTAAAATAGAGTATGAAATATGCTATTTTTAATTCTGAGGTCCATTTTGTCAATCAATTTTTTCTTCGAAATTTTATTTATTTATTTATTTTTTTTTTTTTGGGGGGGGGGGCGGGAGGGAGAGGGGTTTTTGCTTTTAAAAATCATTCCTAATTAAATAAATTATTATTATTTTTTTTTTAAACAAAAGAAATTTAAAAAAGGTTAGGTTTTTATACATTTTAATAAAGCATAAATGTTTTTATTAATTGAGTTCAACTGTCTGATTCTTTATTCGTCTTTACATTTGAGTTTCCTTCAGAATGTTTCAAAATGTTTCAAAGTAAAATAGTAAAAATGTCGCTAATACTTGTGTATAAGAGCTCATAAATAAATTTGAACCATTACTGTCATTAAAATATATTTAAAAAAATATATTTTAAGTATTTTAACCGCAAAAAATTGTACCGCAATAATTAAAAACATTTTCTAAAAAAAAAAAAAAAAAAACATATAGCATTATTGGCAATAATGATTAGTTTAAAAGTTTACGTAAGAAAATTAAGTTGGATTGTAGAATATAAAAGGAGACTGTGAGAAATGTGTTTTTATTTACGTTATGATTTTGAAACTTTTCAAAGGACTTGAAAATTTCGAAGTTTCACCGTGTAAGCACAGTAAATACTGTCATATATATAAAAGCAATTTTAAAAGTGTTCTATAATCAAAGGTTATTTATATTTCTTGTTGCGAATGGCTTAGATTTCCTGTTTTTATTCAGAAAATTACCTTAACATTTTGAAATATGATTTGATATATAGAGTTTTATTATTTTAGTAAAGAATACCAAACGAATTCATAACACATTGGAAAAAAGTTTAAATGATACTAAATAGTCTTTAGCTTTATTTGCATTTTGACTACATTACCACTGTGAAAACAGAAAGAATATTTACTGATTGAAATGTCTGTACTATGCTGTAATAAAGTAGGAAATTTTTCTAAAAATAATAATTGAATTCTGAACTTATAGCTATTGGTGGAGAAATGCAATAAAACAAATAATATAGGGTGATTCAGAACTATTGTTCAAAAATCTACATTCAGATCATAAACGATAACAAGCAAGATTCCGATAGAGTCATATGGGAACATATGGTGGCATGCGCAACCCTGACACGCTAGGAGCGCTATAGGTCCCAAAGAAAGCTGGCCAGGATGAAGAGACGAAACACGTATTTTGGGTATATTAGCGTATGAAATGAGGAATTACTACACGAATGGAGAAACAGCGGACATGCATCTTGTTTAAGGAGCGGCTAATTGCAGCGGAACAACTGCTAGTGAACTGCGTCGTTTATCGCTTTCTAATCCTATCCTTCCTATCGTTCTTGACTTTTTGTTTATGCTCAAACCATGTTTCGGCGTGTTTATAATCGATTGAGCGAAACTAGATGCTTCGAAACACAAATGAATTATATTAGTGTTGACAAAACAACGGGGACAGATAGCCTGGAATAGGCCGTGATCCCAGAAGTTGAAAACGACCCAGAGACTCAGATACTGTACCCCGTTTACGCGCATCTCAATATAGTGTTTGGTGTATTTTACATGAGGATGAGTAGCATCCATACCATGGGCAATGCTGTAGAATCTATCAGCTGGTAAAAACCCCCAACTTTGGGGCTGGCGTCCGCTTTACTGATAAAACGATATTTATACTATAAGGCATCTCCATTGTCCACATTGTGCATGTATTGCCACATGAAAATCCAAGTACCTAACCGCCTCATGCTACTCAACGTTGCTGCAAAGTCAATGTCTGGCTAGGACAAAATATTGTGTAAAATGGTTTTCGTGTAGTAAATTATTATTATTTGTAATTGGTCTCGCATCTTTCAACGGGCTTGTAGGATGTTTGAATTTGCGTTTGTGACTACATATTACTATATAATCCTTGCTTATTCCCTGTTCTTTTCAAAATGTAGATTTTTGAACAATAGTTTTGAACCACTTTGTATGCGTGTATATATATATATATATATATATATATATATATATATATATATATATATGGTTTAATCTAAAAGTAAAAAAAAAAACCTCTAAAATTACATTTTATATGCACTAATTAATATCTTTCAAATCTTCACGGGTCAGTGATATTTAAACTTAAATCTTCTGATGATGTATTAGTTTAAAATCACCGCTTTAACCTAATATATCATCTTTCATTAAAGTGGGTATTTAAACCGACGTTACTCGCGCCAGACTTCCGAGGCCCGATCAATTTGTTAAAGCTTTGTAAACCCTACCCCTTAATACTGAAATCGGCCACACCTAGACCTTTATCACAAAGGAGCTGTTTCCGGAATTTTGTTTCATTCTGTTCGGAGAAAAAGCCGTTTCTCGAGTCGCTCAGGCCCAGCGCGAGCACTTGCGCATTTAAAGTTAACTCAGGTAACGCCGGGTTAAATTTGCAATTTGCATATACTATATGTACGTACTCTACTGAATGAATATAAAATATTAAGTTTTTTTCTGAATCTTATCCTAAGTATAATCAGCACTGATACGAAATTAGTATTAAGTAAACTATTTTGCAAAGGAAGGGATGGGTGTGATGGATAGAAGATCATTGTCATACAACTTAAACAACGATTTATATACTGTAAATTAACATTCAAAATATGCGTTTAGTAAGAAACTAAAATAGCAAAATGATTGTAACTAAAAAAAAAAAATAGTAATAAAATAATAATAACATTTTAAATAGATGATTTCGATAAAAAATATTAGCAGCATATCGATTATCTATTGGTGGACGTTTGATCTTGGACGAACAGCTGGACTGTTAAAAGCAGGTTAAAGAGTCACTACTGTGACCACAATAATGTGGGTGTCAAAAAGTGTCATGCTTTGAATATAAAAGGCAGCTAAATGGGAAAAAAAATACGCGAAAGCTTATCATTGGTTGTGGAGCGAACGCCCTAACAAGATTGACATGTATCCCTGGTGGAGAAAAGGAACACAACAATCACTTCCACCTTGGTAACTGCAGGTTTTGTAATTGCTACCGGTGCATGTGTATCTACCAGAACCAATGCTCGACGATTAAATCAACCTAGTTTGCATGCACAGAAGATTTTTCATTCACTTAGTAGAAAAAATAATCTTTTAGCACATCGTTAGCAATATGCCTCGTAGAAAGATAAAACTGAGAATTATTAATCTAATAGGGATTTATCAGTAATATATTATAAAGGTATTAAGTCGAATACAGTAATAGTATTATTTATACTATTACGTGAACTAATCCAACTTTGGTACAAAGCTCTCGCAAGACTGTAGAAGCAAAGGCGGAAATTGCAAGTGTATCGTAAGCTACGCACTGTATGAGATTTCTGTAACGATTATTGATTGTAAATAATCAATACTATTATTTGGACTTCCAATATTTTTTCGGGTAGAAAAAAATGAAAAACTTACACTTAAGATGACTATTTTCTCTTGAGTTAGGAGAATTAAACCATTAAATGTTTAAAATGTTTTAAGTCTTTTTGTTTCTTTTGTTTTATTGTTATGTGTTTGTTTAAGTTATTTTCGAGAAAAGAGAATTTTTAAAGTATTAGATTCACGTATTTGACAGTTAATACTATATTATTATTTAAAGAAATGACTGTTTGATTATTGTCTTTTTTTTTTTTTTCAGTTATTCGGCTATTCACATTCGGAATTTTGTGTAGTTGTACCGTATGATAAGGAATTTATTATGAATGACGATTTTTTAGGTATTACACGCACAATTTCCTCATTAGTTTTGAAGTTGGTCTTTTTATTTAAAACAATAATCAATTTACATTTGTTGGACGAGGAGTATTATTTTCTCTTTAACATAAAATTATTTTACAGTTCATCTAATAATGCTGCAATAAAATTCGCGGATAACTGTTATTTCATAAACAACCATATTTTTTCAGGGAGGGGGAGGGGAACGAAAGAAACAAAATCATAAATAACTTAATATTTTTACGCGGAAAATTCTTTTAAATGATTTTATTAGAAATTTCAGCTGTTTCATTGGCCCATTTTGTAAAATACGTTATCGGAATAATTAATTCACTGTTCTCTGCTTTTTTTTCTCACAATACTTATCTATATATTAATTTGAAACATGTTTTTGTCTATCTCCACTATATTGAGAGAACTACTTGGTGTAAAAATTTGGTTGAGGTGTCTAAAAGAAGGTCTTGGTCTGTAGATGTGCCATGAGAAGAGAAAAATAAAAAAAAGTCGAACGGTTCACCCCCGGGGAGGAAACCGTTTCCCACCCGTTTGGGTTAAAACCACGTTCACGAGCTTAACTAAGCTTCAAATTACTTCACGGTGAAGAAATTGTACATATGGGGACTAGAGTCGAATACTAAAAAACCAATCTATATATTAATTTGAAACATGTTTTTGTCTATCTCCACTATAATGAGAGAACTACTTGGTGTAAAAATTTGGTTGAGGTGTCTAAAAGAAGGTCTTGGTCTGTAGATGTGCCATGAGAAGAGAAAAATAAAAAAAAGTCGAACAGTTCACCCCCGGGGGGGAAACCGTTTCTTCCCCGGGGGAAACGGGTGGGAAACCGTTTCCCACCCGTTTGGGTTAAAAACACGTTCACGAGCTTAACTAAGCTTCAAATTACTTCACGGTGAAGAAATTATACATATCGGGACTAGAGTCGAATACTAAAAAACCAATATCTGCGAATTTGGAATTTTCGATTTTAAAGGGGGGGGAGGAAGGGGGAAAGTAGATTTGGAGGGGAGGAGAAAGGGGGAAAATTAGTTTGAGAGGGAAATGCGTTCTAGACCCACACATGTAGCACCTCATTTTAAAGGTCTTGAAATTTCATGTCGATTGGGGATGTTTGTATACAGCATAGTGCGACCCCTGGTGGTGCAAAATGGAACTAAGTGATTATGCTGTAGACCATATCATGTTGCACCTTATTTTAAAGGTCTTGGTATTTCCTGACGGTTGGTGATCTTCGTACAGAACACACTGTGCCCCCTGGTGGTGGAAAGTGCAACTAAAGGATTTTGCAGTTGACACCACCATGTGACACTTTATTTGAAAGGTCTTGGAAATTCAAGGCGATTGTTGATAGAGGTCTTGAAATTTCATGTTGATTGGGGATGTTTGTATACAATATAGTGCGCCCCCTGGTGGTTAAAAATGGAACTAGGTGATTTTGCAGTAGACCCTATCATGTTACAACTTATTTCAAAGGTCTTGATATTTCCTGACCGTTGGTGTTTATGTATAGAATACGCAGCGCCCCCTGGCGGTGGAAAGTGTAACTAAAGGATTTTGCAGTTGACACCACCATGTGACACCTTATTTGAAAGGTCTTGGAAATTCAAGGCGATTGGTGATGTTCGTGTACAACATACTGCGCTCCCTGGTGGAGGAAAGTGGATTTTGCAGCGCGTGCCTAGCATGCCTGCTATACGGTGCCGCTGCCATAGGCAGCGGTAACACGAGTCAGAGGTTTGTTCGGTTCAAGGTTAATTATTGAGAATTTTTCCATGTTATTAGCGGCCTGCATATACGTGCCGCAGGCACTGGGTCACGAACCCGAGTTCCGTTTTGTTTGAGGTAATTTTTTTTTTTTTTTTTGTTACAGATGATTATCTATTTTGTGATGTTTTCATTTAAAAATAGAAATTCAAAGAAAATCGAGTTAAAGATATAAAACCATACAAATTTAAGATTCATTTAAGGTTATTATCAAGGGCCCGGGCATTGCCGGGCGGGTTTGTTCGGTTCCAGGTTAATTTTTGGGATTTTTTTTTTATGTTGTTAGCGGCCCGCGTATGCACTGCCGCAGGCACCGGGGTCACAAGGCAGAGTTTCGTTCGGTTCGAGGTAATTATTTTTTTGTTACAGCTGATTATTTTTTTTCTCAATGCTTTTATTTAAAAATAGAATTTCAAACAAATTCGAGTTAAAGATATAAAATCTAACAAACTTAAGGTTCATTTAAGTTTATTATCACGGGCCCAGGCATTGCCGGGCTGGTTCGTTCGGTTCCAGGTTAATTTTTGGTAATTTTTTTATGTTGTTTGCGTCGTATGCGCTGCTGCAAGCACCGAGGTCACAAGGCAGAGTTTCGTTCGGATCGAGGTAACTGTTTTATTACAGATGATTATTTTTTTCGTGATGCTTTCATTTAAAAACAGAAATTCAAACAAAATCGAGTTAAAGGTATAAAATTATACAAATTTAAGGTTCATTTAAGGTATCATGGGCCCGGGCAACGCCGGACGGGTCAGCTAACATATAGTCTTAGTATTAAACGAAATAGAAAATAAAAGATAGCATCTGTTTATTTGAAGTCAGTTTGACGTCACATTGAGAGTACTTTGTAGAAAGTGATGTCATACATAGTATTTCGATTTATAAGCATTTTTCCGACTTTCTTTTTTTAAGTGAAATGTCGTAAATTATATTAGATGTTTTAACATGAAATACATTTAAATAATGATACGACGGTTTTTGAAACATTACGGTCAATAAAGTGATCGTCGAATTTGACGGGTTCCAGCTAGTTAATATTATGTATAACCATCTTAGAACTAATCCTAACAATAAAAGCTTTATTTCTACTTAAACTAGCCATATGAAAGTTAAGTACCGATATGACTATAAAAATTAAAGCGAAGTTGAAAGATATGAACACACAAAAAAAAAAAAAAAAAAAAAAATGTGCACCAAAGACAAGATTTTGGAAAAACTTCTTCTCAGAGAATGCGGCCACCAATTTTGGGAGTATTATCTATGCTTATTTAGGAATCTAATCGGAGAATAAACAGTTTTATCGAAATCCTAAAAACATATGCTTTATTTTAATTCAAAGTTCGTCTATAAAATTAATAGATGTTGATAATCTGTTTCGTCGTTAAAGTACCCATTTACGAAATAATTTTTGTCGAAATCTATCACATATACAATCGTAGTTTCAAAATATTGCATTATATCTTTTTCAGGTTTGGCCAAAATGAGATTTTGGCAGAATTTAAAGTTCATAATAGTTTTCAGAATATTTATTTATATATATTACCGTTAAACCTCGAAATCCGTTTATGTGCAGATTACCTAGCTAATCTGCAGATTAACTAAAATGACCCGTTAAAGTGCAGAATCAAGAGGTTTCCATATTTTAACTAAGTAATCCCCACATTAGCGGCTTCTATATCGTTAAAGTTCAAATGTATGTTTCTCTCATTTCCGTTCCCTTTTCATTTTGGGAACGACCAATTATAACAATAGGTACATAATATATAATTAATTAAAATCATTTATATAAAGTTAACTCATTTCTTTTTCCCACATAAGTTGGGGAACTTTGCTTATTTTTGAGTATTCACACGTGCAAATTTACCACGTATCATATTTTGGCCTGCTGGTTCTAAACCCGTAATAAAAATTTTCCCACGTAGGTTGGGGTCAATGTAAAAATTATTGAATTTACATAAGTTAGGGCAGGTTTCCTTTTTAATACATGTTACTTAAAGTAGTTTTCATAAGTTTCCACCACGTTTACTAATCACATATAGGTTTTGAGGCCAACATATTTATTTATTTATTTATTTTTTTTTACCAGCATATCTGTAATTCTCTAATGAAAATTCCAGTAAATTCCAGAAAAATCCATAAAATTCCTCTCCCTCCCCTTTTAGTTTAGTTCCGCTCTTCTCATTTCTTTCCCCCACTCCTTCCCCCTCCCTCGACTTTGGATTTCGCCAGTCTCTGGTCGTCACCGGTTGCTTTAATTTCTCATAATAATAAACTATAATTTATTATTATTTTTTTTTTAAGGACTGTTATGCGAGTTTCAATTAACCTATAATAAAAAAGGAAGATGTCTGTCTCTCTGTCTGTCTGAGCATCTATACGTTCAGCCCCTACTGAACATACAAGTATAAAATTTGACATACGGGTGCTCAGAAGCCTTCCCGAGGGGATAGTGAAAACAGAATTTAAAATTTTTAATTAGTTCCGGAGATATTAATTAAAATGTCAACCTATGTCTAATTAAAAAGCCAGCGGATCGTATTTTTTGTCCTCCAAGTAGAAACCGCGGTTTCCCCAAAAGAAGAAGCACAGAGGGAAAATTTTGCGCATTTTTGTAAAGCCATCACTGCTCAACTGTTGGAGATATTCAAAATACCCCTATATCACGAGAAAGAACATTTATTGCCAATTCTTACGGTAGAATTTTTTTTTTTTTTTGGAAAAATACGGATGTTTTATATTTTTAAAAATTTTTAAAAAGTGTCCAAAATTTCTCTTTTTCTCGATTGTCTTTTTTGAATCGCCCTGTACTACCGAATAACTGTCCCATTTCTTAACAACCGATATATTTTGAAAGGTCATTTAATCCTCTTTCGAACCATATAAACATTTTAACAAAATACGGATTAGCAATCCACATTTTTAGATTTTACTAAACATCGATTTTTTCACAAAACATTTTATAACTCAAAATATTTTAGAGATAAATCATTTTTTCTTTTCTTTTGTGTGTGTGTGTGTATAGACCTCGGTTAGACGAATCAGATCTGAAAAGATTGAAAGATTATTTCAAAAACTGAATCAAATATAATTTTTTTAATTTTCTGTAGTTTTTCACGAGATACCCGCTTCTTGCGTCGTGACCTTTCATGAAATTTTCAATGCGTTGGGTTACCATGGGAACTCCCATTCACAGACATAGAAGAATTGGAAAACGTTATCTGGAAAGTGGGGCGAAGGAAAAAAATCTTTTAATGATTGAATAATCTTGAATTGATCTTTTAATGATTCTAATTATGATTAAATTATTTTTAATACATCATTCGAAAGTTATTTTAAAGTATTTTTATATTATCGAAAGTTGATTTCGAGATTTCATCTGATTTACACGTTTTAAGGTCTCCTGATTAGGTTTTCTTTTGTATCTCAGCTACTAATTAAAATAATTCCATAAGTAATACATCATTTGAAAGCATTGTTGATTTAGAATTGAACAGTAGATTACAGAAATTTCTACCGCGCTGTAATATTTTAAAAATTTATATTTCAAATTCTAATGAGCGAGGAAGGTGTTGTAAATTATAAAACGGGGATAAGGCGCCGTAGTCTCCACCGAGCGGGGCTTTCCTAAAGTCAGAAATTTGAAAGATCATAACACAGTGAGCGAACAGGCTGTTTCAGATATTGAAACGGGAAGAGGGCGCCGCAGGCGCTACCGAGCTGGAATTTACTGCGATTAAATTTTTCAATAAAGTTATTTTCACTATATGTCAATAAGCTGTTGTAAGACCTGAAACGGGAAAAAAGGCTATAGGCTTCAATAAACGGGAAAAGGCTTTTTTTACGCAGGCTCCACCGAGCGGGAATTTCGTAAAGTCGGATTTTTCAAGGGTCACGAACCAGCTGGTCGCCGAAGGCGTTTAGTAAGAAATAAAATAGAAAAATAACAATTGATTTTAAATAACTTTATATTAACTACAGAGTTTCATACTTAAAAGCTTAATACATTATATATATATATATATAGTAAAAATAATTATAAAAAGATAAATAATATAATGCTCCATTAATTACAAAATCTAAATGGTTAGTTGTTAAATAGTTGAAATATTTGTTAAATACTGGAATTTTCAGTTGAGAATTACAAATATGCTGGTAAAAAAAAAAAAATAAAATAAATAAATAAATAAATAAAATGGAAAATGGAAAATGTAGGCTTTAACCTATGTGTGATTAGTAAAAGTGGTGAAAACTCATGAAAACTACTTTAAGTAACATGTATTGAAAAGTTAATATTGTTATTATGCAAAGAAACCTAAAAAAAGAAAATGTGGTAAATTTGCACATGTGAATATCCAAAAATAAGCAAAGTCCCCAACTTACGTGGGGAAAATAAATTAGTTAACTTTAGATGAAAGATCTTATTTAATTATATACTAGCAGGCTTTGCCCGCTTCGCTGGCCACCAAATTTAAAGGAAACTCGTTTCTATATAGCTTTATAAAAATAAAATAAAATAAATTACTGAAATTGTTCAAAAGCTCGCTCCAGGTCCCTGCTGCATTCAGCAGCGATTTGGTCATCAACTGCAACTCGGGCGCTTGTCCCGATTACCTGCGACAATAGTTTACCAATGAGCTTCCATTTAGGTGCTTATTATATAACAGTTTCGAAATAGATAGTATCGAAAAAATTGGAGATTCCCTTTTATATTTGAATCCCAGTTACATGTGAACAACACTATATGTGTTGTTCACATGTAACTCGGACTGGACTCAAACGTAACTGGGTTTAGACAACATAATATTTGCTTTTACGTTATTTCATATGTTTTTTTTTTTTTTGTTTATCCAATCAACTATTAAATGACAGCAATTTCACGCCAAATATTACAATATGCTGTGACCGGCTACGTCTGTCGCATGATACAATTAATTTTTTGTGTTTATATATAATTTATGGGTTGTAAACCTGATAGTACAGCCTTAATATAGTTGTCTTTGGCGGCTTTTGCATTTTTGTCACCATTTTAGACTTAATCCATTGTAACAATAAGACTTAATCCCTTGTAACAATATGCTATGAGCGCTATTTCTGCCGTATTTTAGACAACTAATCTTTTTGGTTATATATATTTCCCATTAAACATATTTTTATTTATTTATTTAAATATTAATTTGAATTTTTCAAATATTTCTGCTCGACAGCGTGAGAGTGCAATAACACACAGAGGTTCATTTGTTTGTATGATAAATTAGCATAGTGATTATTATATAAAAAAATAAATGAACAGGTAAACATTATCGTGTAACACAATTTATTATGTCGCTCCATTGGCGGCTTTTGAATTTTTGTCGCCATATTAGCGATGGATTTTTTTTTTTTTTTTTTTTTTTTTTTTTTTTTGTATGAAAAGGGGAAGACTATTTTGCTAATAATTTTATCAGACTCTTTTTTGTTTATACATAAGAATCCTTTATATTCTGCTTATATTTTTAATGCTTTTTAGGTTTAAAATAGTGCTTGTTGAAATAAATTGCCTATCTTTAAAACTGCATTTGTTCTGTAAATTTTGTGTAAAATTAAATCATTTATGTTTTTATATATTTGATGCGCTACTTAGATTAAAATGGCTGTTGCTATATTAAACTTCTTGTCGAAAAACATTCGGTGTACTTCAACACCAAAATTTAAAAAATCGCCCAGCAGGATCTGTTAATGAAGCTGATAAAATAAAAATATGGTTCATAGAGTTTAAATAATCTATTTAAAATTTTTTTTTCAACCCAAATTATTAATCTATCGTATCACATATATAGATATAGTAATAATATATAGATTGATCATTGGGGACAAAAAAGTGATTCCTTTTCACTCGGGAAAACACCAAAAATTTTACCAAAATATGGCAGTCTTTCCCCGAGTGAATACACACGGGAATATGCACGAATGTTTTAGCAAATAAAATTCATGAATAATTTATTTACTAAAGGTGAATGAAAAGCCCCAGATATAGTTTCAAATTCATTCTTCTTTTTTTTTTTCTTTTTTCCTTCAGTACCACTTAATGGCTGATTCCAAAGCTTTTTTTTTCGGCATCAAAAATCTTTGCACGATAATATGGGGATGATAGATCTATATATATTATTATATCTATGATCACATAAATCTTTTCGAAAATAGAATAAAACTTAATTTGAAAAAAAAATAATAACTTTTGTTTATTAACCAAAATAATTGATGAAATTTGAAATGCAAGTTGGTCTTGTGGGGTACAGGCTGTATATTATATTTTTGTGTTCGTGAGAGAAAATTTAAAAGAATTTGAAAACTGCAATTTTTAATCCCTTTTAAAAATCATGTGACTTAATGTGAAGCAGATTTTTCATTTTTTTTCTCCTAACGGTTTCCATACAATCTTCTGCTGTTGCCACCTAAAATTCATACTTTAGTTAATTTAAAAAAATCTAATTGTCCGATTGATAAGCTGTTTAATGCATCGGATTTAAAAAAATTTTCCCTTTCATTTGCATTTGTAACGATGCGACTGATATTTCTAATTTATTTTCTAATCTTTCTGATTTATTTTCCTCATTTTAAATAAGTGTACGTTTTTTTTTTTTTTAATTTGTGGTGCCTGCTTTTTCGCACCTGGTTCTTTTCTTTCGGTAAATTCATTTCGAGACACATCAAGACACTGATCACACTTGGTTTACTTTTAAACGTATATTTACTTACGGCACAAACATAAAATACATAACGAATACAGAAATTAACATCAAGTAAAGTATTTTCTAAAAAACATGTAGAATGGAACGTTAGTCCATCTTGATTCACATACGCACACACACTGTTGCCACACTTTCGTACCAAACTTTTTAGTTCTTGTTTTTTAATACTCTCGAAATCAGAGGTGCGGCGTTCACACCTTCCCTCCAGTTTCACTTGAGGGACAATGGCCTTCACAGTGAAACTACTAACCAAAATTTGTGGATAATTTATATAACTGTTCATGAAAGTCTAATTGTCCTTTTAAATTGTTAATTATTGTTTCATCTTTAAATAAATGTTCATGAAAGTTTAATTGTTCTTTTAAATTCTTAATTATTGTCTCATCTTTGACCTAATATCCGATGTTCCATCAAGAGCAATAACATTTATATTTCACTTAAAATTTAAATATTTTCTATGGTATAAAATAAGTAACATTTAAACACATAATAGAAATAAAATATATATATAATATATATGAATACGCATTTATCCTGACATGGATTTTCTTATGCACTTTAAATAATCTTAATGAATTAATATACTTGAATATAAGAAACAAAATAAACACACACATATATACATATGTAATAACAAATACAATATTAAACTAACTTATGACTTTATTCCTGAATGCGTGATAAAGCATCTGCAATAGTATTACTGCTTTCTGGCTTATGAGCAATAGTCACTTGATAGCGAGATAGAGCAAATGCCCATCTTTGTAATCTGGCGTTCTTAGGAACTGTTTCTTGCCGTGATTCTACGGACGCATGTTGTATATCTCCAAACTCTTCATCTGTTTCGTAAATAATTCCTACAGCTCTGACAGGTTGAATATATTCACGCAATTTATTTTGATGAAGATGTCGAACACTTCCATCAGGTAGTTTGACATAAAAAGAATGTGGAGACTTCTTTTCTACTATTTCTCCTGGTCCTTTCCATTTTGAACAAAGACGATTTGTTGTATCAGGGATTAACACTACAACTTCATCCCCAACAGAAAATTCGGTATCTTTTGACCGTAAATTATGATAATGTACATATTTCTGCTGCTGTTCTTGAGCTATGCTATTCGCATACTGTGCCGCGTCTTCTAAACGTTTCCGGAGTTTCAACAGGTAGTCAGCTACAGATTCTCCAATCCCTTGAGGAAGTACGACTTCATCTTCCCAACTTGATTTGAGGATGGCTAGAGGTCCTACAGGTGGTCGCCCATGAACTAGTAGGAATGGGGCAACACCCGTTGTAGCGTTAGGCACTTCTCTGTATGCCCATAACAAGAATGGCAACTGTTTATCCCAGCCTCGACCTTGTGAATTAATTGCATGATGTAGCATGGATTTCATAGTTCCTATCCATCTTTCAACCAAACCATTCGATTGTGGATAACCTGGAGTGGAAAATTTAGGAACACATCCTAATCGTTTTAAAAATTCTTTTGTCAGCTGTGCGGCAAAATTTCTTCCGTTATCCATTGCAATTACTCGAGGAATTCCAGTTCGTACAAATATTTCTATAAATGCATCACAGGCTGCCTTTGCTGTTAAAGACTTCAGAGGTATTGCTTCCGGCCAACGACTATGCTGGTCCATAACGCACAGTACATACTGATGGCCACGTGATGACTTTGGCTCTATTGGGCCTAAAATATCGGCATTAACCACTTGAAATGGGAGTTCTGGCCTTCCAACAGACTCGATAGGTGTTCTATCGTTTACTTTTCCTTTCCTGCGCATTTGACAATCATGACACGAAGCACATAACTGTTTAACTTCTTTTGGCATTCCTTCCCACCAGAAAGACATTGCAATTCTGTCTCTGGTCTTCTTAGCTGCCAGATGTCCACCAGTAGGAGTTTCATGAGCTAATTTCAAAATGTCCTTTCTTCTGCTTGCCGGTACGACCAATTGAATATATTTCTGTCCGCCTACTTTACCCATATGATATAATAAACCTCTTTCAATCCAGTAACCATTTTTATATTGTCTAGCTTCTTCGAAGCACCTTTTCAATGTAGGACAGGCTAACTGCTCATCCCTAAACACTTGTGCTTGTGGAACAGGGATATTTTCATTTCTTTCATCCTTACTATCGGTTTCGGTCAATGTCTGTTTAACTACTGAGTTATTAAAGACTTTGGTTTCTGGATGATGAGACTCGCTCTCGTTTAGCTTTGCCTTTCGAATAGTCTCGTGACTTTCTCCCTCCATACAGAACATACACTTCTCATTATCTTCTGTGAGTGGGGTACTAATTGCCTCATCCCCAAGATAATTGTCGTTTGAATTATTCTCAGGTACACTGAACAAGGATTGTTCACCGACTTCATTTATTGTGATTACTTCAACCTCTTCTTCTGAAGAATAGTCTCCGGGAGACCTTCCCTCCACTTTGAACAAGGACGGTTCATTGTTTTCTTCCACTGGGGTGATATTAACCTCAACCCCTGAATTTCCAGGATTTCTTCCTTTCACATGGAACAAGGATTGTTCATCGACTTCTTTCTTCGGGATATTCACTTTATCCCCTAAAGAAATGTTTTCGGGAGACCTTCCCTCCACACTGAACAAGGATTGTTCATCGACTTCTTTCTTCGGGATATTCATTTTATCCCCTAAAGAAATGTTTTCGGGAGACCTTCCCTCCACACTGAACAAGGATTGTTCATTAGCTTCTTTTACTGAAGTGATTCCTGTATCATCTCCCAAATAAGAACGCTTTTGTTCCTTCAACCATTCATATACCCTGGGAGTGATTAAAGCTTCCTCATGCAGCCCTTCTACTACTGCAGCATGCACTTGAACATATGGAATGATTTCTTCATCTGTATGAAGACTTAGCGGAACTGACACAAGTTGTGCTTCCACTGGATTACCTATAGCAGGTCTCAAAAGAATTTTCCCACTTGACTGTAAGTGTTCCTCAGGTACAACTGATTTTCGTAGTACGGTGATTTCTGCACCACTGTCCACGATGCCTTGAAATTTTTGGCCTCCGATTCCTAAATCCACTTTCAGAAGCTCGCCATCTTTCTCGTTGACTGGAAATTCCCACTCGAAACAAGCGCTATTTAGATTAACACTGACCTTATTAAGGCCCTTACTTTCTTGACTCTTTTTGTTTGTTTTCACGTAAGATGTACTTGCTGAATTCAATTTGGGGCAAGATTTTTTCATATGGCCTTCCTTTCCACACCAATAGCAGGAGAATTTCGGACGAATGTCTCTTTGTTCTTGCTGTGGCTTAGTAAAACCCCTTTTCTCATCTCTGTTGTTATTTCCAAAATTCGCCCCTTTGGATGGAAGATTCCAATTTTCTTTATGAGAAATTTCTTTCGTTTTTTTATTGAAAGTCATTTTGACATTTTCATAATCATCTAATTTACTGGAAATAATATCAGATGACTTAAACAATGACCATTCATCGATGAAATGTTCTTTAATTTCTGGAGGTACCTTCCTTTTAATTTGATCTGTAATAATCAAATCATATAATTCTTCAAATGTGTTAACTTCTAATCCCCGAATCCATTCAGTAAAATAGTTTTTCAATTCGTAAGCAAAATCTCTCCATGTGATATCAGCTTTTTTAGTATGCTTATTGAAAAGTTGTCGAAATCTTTCAGGAGTAAGTTTATATCTCTTTAACAATAACTCTTTTACTTTTCCGTAATCATTCGTGATTTCTTTGTCTTCCCGAGCTATAACTTCCGCGATTTCGTATGGCAGTAGCCCAATGAGATGAGAAACCCAATCATCTCTTTTAATTTCGGCATGTTTTGCCTGCCGCTCAAAAAGAACTAAATACAAGCTAATTTCGCATGTTTTAGGATCAAATTTTTGTAAGATGTTATGTAATTTTACGCGCGTTTTCTCAGAAGTTTCATTTGTAATTCCTTTCTTCTCAAGTTCTATTCTTGCATTTTCCAAACGCATTTTTTCCAATTCTATTTCTTCTCTTCTTATGCGTTCCTCCATCTCTCGTTTCCTCTTACGTTCCTCTATTTCTTCCCTTCTTATGCGTTCCTCCATCTCTTCTTTCCTCTTACGTTCCTCTATTTCTTCCCTTCTTATGCGTTCCTCCATCTCTTCTTTCCTCTTCCGTGCTTCAAGTACGTTCGCTAATGTTTCTTTAACAAATTCTTCATCGTAATTCTTTGAAGCCAAAATAGCATCTCTTAACTCATATAACTTTAAATGTTGAGTTCCTTCCACTCCAAGCTCAGTAGCAACTTCTTGCAAATCTTTTTTATTCCCTTTACCCAAAAATGCCATCTTCGGATGGATGAAATCAAATCAAGTTCAAATTTTCCTTAAGAACGCCAGATTTGACATCTTATTTTTTATCTTAAACAACATTTTCCCCCAAATTAAATAAAATAATCATTAAGTCGGAATGCATACATAAAAGGAGAAAAAAAAATAATATGTATCGAAATAACAAATAAAAAAAAAAATGTTTACACAATCAACTCTTTCATTAAATAAATCAGAATATACTTTATTACATAACCAGCTTTCAATAAATTAGAAATAATGTTGCCATAGCAACACAATCAACTCTTTCATTAAATAAATCAGAATATACTTTATTGCATAACCAGCTTTCAATAAATTAGAAATAATGTTGCCATAGCAACCTTTAATCAAACTTACTTTTAAACAGGAAAAAAAAAACAATTTCCGATTCATTCCTCAAAGTAAAAAAAATAAACAAAACCGGACGTTCACAAGAATAATTCACTAGTTTTTTTTTTTTTTTTTTTTTTTTTTTTTTTACTGAGATATTTCATTAATATTCCAATAATAATAAAGATAAATAAATATAAATAATTATCAAGGTCTAACAAATACACAATCATTCAATAAAACAGAACAAATAAATCAAAACAGAGCTCTCTCTTTTTTTTTTTTTATCTGCTTTAATGAAATCTTATTTATTCTAAATCACGTGATGAATAAAAAGAACACACAGAAATTAATCACAATTATCTTGAATAGCATAAAAACATATTCTTTTCATCATTCTTTTTACTATTTTCCGGCTTTTTAAATACAAATAAACAAATATATTTCTATTTTTCATTTTTCAAACACTAGAATTATTATTATTTCAACATTACGAAATATTCAATTTTCATTTACATACTCTTTACCTTGTTGGAATACAAAATCGGAACAAAATATCTAAATGCTTAATCCGAATTATTTAATATGAAACTTATACAAAATATGACTCTTGATGGAACATAAAAAAAAAAACATAGCCTTTTTTTTTTTTCATCACTATCATGACATAATCCATACGAGTACTAGCTATATCACATATGCTTGTCGACTTCGCCAATTGTGGTGCCTGCTTTTTCGCACCTGGTTCTTTTCTTTCGGTAAATTCATTTCGAGACACATCAAGACACTGATCACACTTGGTTTACTTTTAAACGTATATTTACTTACGGCACAAACATAAAATACATAACGAATACAGAAATTAACATCAAGTAAAGTATTTTCTAAAAAACATGTAGAATGGAACGTTAGTCCATCTTGATTCACATACGCACACACACTGTTGCCACACTTTCGTACCAAACTTTTTAGTTCTTGTTTTTTAATACTCTCGAAATCAGAGGTGCGGCGTTCACATAATTGTTATTATTTTGTCGAAAAAAATGGCAACAATTAAATCATGGATAAAATTTTAAAATTTAAATGTCT
>CAWVNO010002888.1:0-20000 GCA_963930645.1 Salticus scenicus | reverse complement strand
TATTTATCAGAAATTAGAAGGTTTTTATTTTCACATTTTAATTAATTAAGAAAAAACTAATCATCCGATTGATAAGCTGTTTAATGCATCGGATTTACAAAAATTTTCCCTTTCATTTGGTGTCTTATTTGTAACGATGCGAGTGATATTTCTAATTTATTTTCTAATATTTCTGATTTATTTTCCTCATTTTAAATAAATGTACGTTTTTTTTTTTAATTATTATTATTATTTTGTCGAAAAAAAAATTGGCAACAATTAAATTATGGATAAAATGTTAAAATTTAAATGGCTTTTTTTATCAGAAATTAGAAGGTTATGATTTTCACATTTTAATTAATTAAGAAAAAACTAATCAAAAATTCGAAAATCTGACTTCGATGTGCACAATGACCCTTCGGGATGCACCTTTGTGTTAAATCTCGTGACTGTCCGAGCTACCGTTTTCGAGATCAGTGAAATATACATACAAATATTGCTCACTTAATAGTATAAGATTATGGAACTAAGTATGTACAATCGGGGGAAAAAAAAAACGCAACACCCACTGCAATTTCGTTATTAGTTGACGCAGGAACAAGTAGTAGACATAATTCAACAGGAAATTGAAAGCACTTTCAGAAAATGTCATCAAATTTTGAATTAGGGGTCATCTACATATGGAAATGAGCGCCAACTTTGATTTTTTCAATAGCTACACCCAATTTCGACTTCATATTCGAATTTCTGAGAGTCTGGCAGTGCGGAAAAGTATCCTGTTTGTATACTTTATCTTTAGTATTTATTGAGTTATAATCAAAAATGTGTTAGGGGTTATCTGTAAATGTAGAAAAATAAAATTAAGATCCTATACGAAATAGACAAAATTTTAATGTATCACACCGGAAATCTTTCAGGAAAAAAATAATTATAAAATTAATAAAACATTGCCTTTTATGCCTCTTTTTTAGTTACATAATTATCCTGAATTTAGTTCTTTAGATTTGTATATACTTCAGTACTTTTTTAGGTAATTTTAGGTCTATTTAAATACATTACACTTGCGATTAGTCGGTCCAGACAGTACTCTTTGAAAAAAGGGCAATATTTTTCAAGTAAAAGTGTCTATTATGACTGTACTGATCACCAAAAAAGCTTAAATTTTCTTTAGTAGGTGTAACATAATATACAAAATGAAATAATGTATATATATACATACAACAACGCATAAAATAAATCTTTTCGGATAAATTATTGTAAGGGTTCATGAAGTTAATATTAAACAATTTTAATCGCACTTAGCAGTTTTCGGTCAGTTCAACTCTTTGGAACTGTACGATTCGTTTTATAATTTCTATGAAAATATAATTTCTTAATTAGCCGTTTCGCGACTGCTGACGTAGATTCACGTCATTTGAAAATCTGTAACTCAGTCAGTGGGCGTTTCTTTCGTAATTTGTGTGCTACATATTTCTTAAGTGTGTACCCAGTGTTCATATTTTTGCAATAAAATAAACTATGGATAGAAATATATTGATTAGAAAGAATATAATTATAATGTATATCCATTTGTAATATAATTGTGAATACAGAAAATTTGTTCTGAAATATTTTATATTGAGAGTATAACACCCGCAGGCGGATCTTACTGTCAAAAAGACAAAATTGTGCGGTCGCAAAAAGTGTTACAATATATTTTTAAAAGTTAAAGTATATTTTAAAAAATGTAGACCTGCTAACTATGCTAGTTTATCCGTAATGGTATTAGGCCCCGCCTTTTTTTCACACCAGAATAGTTGTAGTGTAATATTTAGCAATATGTTCTCATGATTAAGTAAGAAGACTATTACTCTACAACTATTCTGGTGTGAAAAAAAGGCGGGGCTTAATACATTACGGATAAACTAGCATAGTTAGCAGGTCTAAAAATGTATAAAGTTAAAATATATTAATAAAATTTTAAAGACTAAACTATCCTTAAAATAATAATCCTCCCCCCTACAAAATAAATAAATAAATAAAATAAAATAAAGCAATATATGAAGCAAATGGTGAAGCTTTTAACTATGACGATCGTTAAGAAACGATTTTACAAGTCTGTCTTGCATTCCAATTCCATTCGTTATTATTATTATTATTATTATTATTATTATTTTTTACAATTTCGTATTGAACCGATTTTTCTATTTAAAACAGTAAACCCCGCCTATCTAGTTACTTTTCTTTTCTTCTAGTGTTCACTTAAAAGATTCAAAATTTATCACCAATTAATTGATAAAGTAAATACCACTTGTGTATATTTTTGTCAACATAAAATAAGGGGTTTAACCCGAATACTCAATGTCACATTTACTTTTCTTTCTGTATTGTTTTGTTTTGTAGAACGATGAAGGCGGGGCTTGCCTTTTTTAGAAAACAGGAATTCTTGCTGCTAACACTAATGTCTAAAAATCATCATTTTTGTTTCATTTCTTTGCGTTTGACTTTGTTGTTATATAATTTGACCCGTAAATAAAAAATAAAAATATTTTGTTCAATTTTCTTCGTTATTTTTTAAGATTTGATTCGTTATCTCATGCAAAACTATATAAGAGACGGCCCCCTAAACCACTCCAAAAGAAAGATTTATTTATATCTCGAAAACTAATAACTGGAATGAGCTGCAAATTTTCACACCCATAGTTTTCAACATTAGGATTCATTTTATGTAAAAATTAATATAGGTCTTAATTCATAATTTTTATGAATATGAATTTATTAATATTTTTCAGAATCAAAAGTAATGATGGATTATGTTTGGGTTTGTTCACTGTATCTCGTAAAAAAAAATATATATATATATATCGATCAAGTTATTTTTTGTGAAGATATTAATAAAAGTTTGAAATATGAATTTAACATTACCGCCTTCAAACTTTGAACGCTTATAACTATGTGAAAAAATAAGTAAAATATACAATCAATATACTTTTTCGCGTTGTCGCGATCCCAGGAATTCAAATATATAATAAAAATGGGGCATTACCATTGAAAAAATCAAAGTTGGTGAACGTTTTAATATGTAGACGACCCCCAATTCAAAATTTCAGTTCACTTTCTGAAACTACTCAGAATTCCCCGTCGAATGATACCTATTACATTTTTCTACATCGATTAGCAATGAAGTTATGTTGAGTGTTGCGTTTTTTTTCCCCCGACTGTACTTACTGTTATAATTGGACTCAACCTATGTTAGAAAATACAAAAACCTTGTGACTGCAAACGTTGCTGTTGTTCCATCAAAGATCTTGTTTTCACTTTAACGAGTGCTTAGCAGGTAATGTGCAGATTAACGAGTGTCTTGTCGTTAATGTGCAGATTGCCTAGTAATTCGCAGATTAATTTGAGAAATTAAACAATTTCCTGCACTTTAACGGATCACCCTAGTTAATGTGTAGATTTCCAAGCTAATCTGCAAATAAACTGATTTCTGTACTTTAGCGGTAAAGTATATACATCGTAAAATTCAACACTTTTCTAACTGAACTAAATTTTTAATTTTATTCTTTTATTCATTATTTAAGCCTATTTTAGAAAATATCGTGAATATGTTATGTAAGTTATATTTACCAATGATCAGTTTTTCAGAGAAAGTATACATGTAACATATACATCTAGAAAATACACTCACACACACATATATATACATGTACACTAAAAAAATTGCATTGTAAGTAAAAATGCTTGTCTATTAATTTTTGAAAAATCAGAAACCCAGTACATTAAATAATCAACATTTATTCAAGTCGTTTCATTTCATATATTATATAATCTCTAAGTTCTAGCTTTAGATACTTCAAAACTAACAGTCCGTAGATATTACCTTTTATAAACATTCATATGGCATCATATAAACCTAATCAAACCACTTTATTTTATTTATTTACTATTATTATTTTTTTAATAACAATTTTTCTTTGCGCATACGTTTGGTTTTTGTGTATTAATAAGTAAGTATTTCTTCAATTTATCTTCATTAAACTTAGGCTTACAATATAAGAAATTCAAACGGTGTCACACTTTCCACTGTCACATAAAGAGGCAGAGTGATGTTCACTTTTATTTGTTTTAATCGACATGGCATGTGTATTCATGAATCTTTAAAACGTTTTTATGATTAGCCCGTATTTACGCAAGTTTCGGAGAAAACTACGGAAAACGCTGGACGGCTAGATCGACGAGTGCGATCTGGGATCGAACCCTTCACACCACGTCTAAATTAAAATATTTACACGAATATATATATATACATATATATTTAAATACACCATACACACAGAACAATGTATGAGGGACTTTATATATTCGTTCTAATCCGTCTAGTGTTTCTAAAGAAATTAATTATTTAAAATCATTTGCTTTTTCTGGAGGCTATAATCCCTCTATTATAGAAAAAGCTATATATAAATTCAAGAATCCTAAGCGTTTTGCTCTCATATTGAACGATCACAGTCTCATCTAAGTTATTTTATTGCTTTATTCATCACTTTCTTTTAAAAATTCAAAAATTCTTTCACAATTTGGTTTTACAGTCATTTGTACAAACCCGTCAACAAAACTAAATTATCTTCTTTTAAAGATCTCATACTTTCTGAAAACCGATCTGGCATTTATTTAAGTCCGTGTTCGTAGAACAATTTAGGTTATATTGGTCAAAGTAGGAGGTGTTTGATATACAGAGCAAATGAGCACCGCCTGAATGTTCGTAATGAAGAGATTTCCAAATCTTCTATTGCTTCCCAATGCAGGGCTCATGGTCATCATTTTGATTTTTCTAAAACTAACATAATTTCATCTCCTGTATCCTCTTTACACTTGAATATCCATGAAGTGTTTTACATATTTAAAAATTCTGAAAATCTTGTTAATGATATTTGTTCCACTCCGTTCTTGTCGGATGCTTGGAAATTACTCAGCTTTGATTTTCGTTTAATTTTGATATTTTTAAGTTTTTTAGATTTTTTTTTTTTTTTTAGATTTTTTTTTTATCTGATTAATTTTCTTCTTTCATTTGGTAGTTTTGATTACACCAGTTTTTATATTTACATTCGTTTTTGTAAATTTTTGCTCTTCACTTAAATCGGTTTTGTGCGTTGCTGCTTTGATTGCAGCACTCGTGCCTACTTTGCTTGCCTGACGAAGGGTTGTGTATTTTTTCGCCCTGAAACAATTGTTACGAGTTTATTGCATTTTAAGGTGTTTATTTAAAGTTTTGTACTTTTTATTTTTAAATGCCAGCTCTTTGGTGCTTTCTTATTATCCATGTTCTTTTTGTTTACGTACATTCATCCATTGAAACGAATAATTAGTTACGTGACGGCTTTGTAAGTATTTCTGATGTTTCTACGTACACCACAACGTCAGGAAGATATTTCCGACCCTACATTGCGACACGATTTTGAATTATCAGGATGCACTATACCTTTCCTGGTAGTTTTGAAACGTAGTACTGAAACACCCTGTATACATTCGGGAACGAGCAGATGGCTCCCTTTATATTTTTTGCAAAGTATATTAGCGAGATATCAGTAGGTAATCCCAGGAAAAGCCGTTAATACCGTTCAAAACTCAGATATGTTTTCAAATTTTAACAACTATAATTTTTTTTTCGATTAACTTTATCGCCAAATTCGTCAATAAACCATAAATGTCACCAAATTCTTAGTAAAGTCCGATTTCCATAGAAGCTAATGTATTGTTATTATTTTCCATAACACTTTTTTCGTAATTAATAAAGATATGAATTTCATGCTTTGTAGCAATAATAGACCTTTATTACTAGGTCCTGCAGAGATATTTAAAATGATAGGTTATAGAGAGGCGAAATTTTTGAGTTTTCGTTGATATTGTTAAATCAGAATGCCATCAAATGACAAAAATCTGATTGTTCATATTATGTTATAAAAATCTTTAATTAAAAACTTCGTTGTCTTATGGCTACCCGATTTCAGTTGTGCTAGATACATCTATCCGTAAAAGTATATATCACAAAATATTTTATAAAATCACGAATATCGCTTAATTTCTTGCATTGTGATCAAAACAGGAGCAGCACAACCGGATGCTATAGCAATCACAAATACAAAATTTCAATATTCTATGACTAATCGTTTTTGAATTATGAAAGATACAACGTATATTTCGTAAACAGGGATTAGGTTATTTATTAAACAAATCCCCCCCCCCCCCCCAAAAAAAAGTAAAGAAATAAATAAAATATAAATTAAAATTAAAAAATATATATACACTGATGGAAAAAAAAATCCCAACACCAAGAAAAAATTATTGTACAGTAATGAAATTTCAGCAATACATTTGTCTAGGTAACATATTTAATTGATTAAAGTTTCAAGATCACAGGTAGAGCCATTGGCGAGAAGAGCCATTTCAAATGTAAAATGTTGGTACATTAGTAACAGGTGTAACCGCTAGAATTTTGAATGCAAGCATGCAAACGTGCATGCATTGTGTCGTACAGGTGTCGGATATCAGTTTGTGGGATGGAGTTCCATGCCTGTTGCACTTGGGCGGTCAATGCAGGGACGGTTAATGCTGGTTGTGGATGACGCTGGAGTTGTCGTCCAATGATGTCCCATACGTGCTCGATTGGAGAAAGATCTGGTGATCTAGCAGGCCAAGGCAACATGTCGACACTCTGTAGAGCATGTTGGGTTACAACAGCGGTATGAGGGCGAGCGTTATCCTGTTGGAAAACACCCCCTTGAATGCTGTTCATGAATGACAGCACAACGGTTGTATCACTAGACTGACGTACAAATTTGCAGTCAGGGTGCGTGGGATAACCACGAGAGTGCTCCTGCTGTCATACGAAATTGCTCCCCAAACCATAACTCCAGGAGTAGGCCCTGTGTGTCTAGGCCGCAGACAGGTCGCTAACAGGCGTTCACCTGGCCTCCTTCTAACCAACACACGGCTATCACTGCGACCAAGGCAGAACCGGCTTTCATCAGAAAACACAACAGATCTCCACTCCGTCCTCCAATGAGCTCTAGCTTGACACCACTCACGTCGCAAACGGCAGTGGTTTGGAACGTCAGTGGAATGCACGCTACAGGGCGCCTGACTCGGAGCTGTCCTTGAAGTAACAGATTTGTAACAGTTCGTTGTGTCACTGTGGTGCCAACTGCAGCTCGAATTTCAGCTGCAGACGCACTACGATTAGCCACAGCCATACGCCGAACACGGCGGTCTTCCCTCTCAGTAGTGCCACGTGGCCGCCCGAAACCCGGTCTTCTTGAGGCAGTACCTTCCCTTGACCACTGCTGCCAACACTCATGCACAGTGGATACATTCCTGTCAAGTCTTTCTGCAATATCGCGGAAAGAAAACCCACCTTCTCGTAGCCCTACTACACGACCTCGTTCAAATTCAGTGAGCTGTTGATAATGGCTTCTTCGTCTTCTTAGAGGCATCCTTGACTAACATTAACCCACTACGTCAAATCTCAACTGTAAATAACGATCACGAACCTTACAGCGCTTATTTAAAACAAACCTTATTTGCATGTTCATAGTGGCGCTACTAGCGCCACCCTTATGCGCGTAGCTCGAAATTTGAATCGACGTCATCTTTCAGCTGTATAAACACGCCTACCAAATTTTGTTTATCTAGCACAGCTTCTTCCTAGTGTTGGGATTTTTTTTCCATCAGTGTATGTATAATATAAAAAAAAAAAAAAAAAAAAAAAAAAAATTAAAGTTAAATAAAGACAGTACTTGCTATGTATTTTGTACTAATTCTTCTTTATTAGTTAATATATATATATGAATTTACATTGAAAGATTTTCATGTAAAATTATAGAATTTATGTACAAATCTAATATAGTTTCTCCCTCTTTTTCATAAAAACTTCATACTATTTCTTTCGAAATGAAATTTAAATCTTTCTTTTCTTACAAAATCTAAAAAGTATTTTTCTAAACATTTTTTCATACGAATTCTAAAGAAAAAATCTGAATCTTTCTGAAAGGAAAAGTTTCAGTTTTTCTCTTTTGGTGTTTAGAAAAAAAGTATATTTTAAACAAAAAAAAAAACTTCTATTATTTAAATTACTATTTAATGAATTATGGTAAAGTTAATGTCAAGAAATTTCTAAGATTGCTAAACATTAATGTTGAATATTTAAATAGTTTGAAAAAAAATAATTAAATTGGATTAAATTTATTTGGTTTGACATATTTTATTAACAGAAATTTAAATATTTTTGTAATCATTTGCATAAATAATACTAACGAATCTCTTAAAGTAAATGTTGGGAAAAAAAAAAAAATGTTTAAAATGATAAATCAAGCAGAACAGATATTTTTTTTATAATAAAATGTAATTAGCATATACTTTTTAAGAAGAATTTTATTAAACCGAAAAAGAAAAAAAAAAAAAAAAAAAAAAAAACCAAGTATTTTTTTTTTTTCCTTTTTTCCAAAAATTTTTATTCTGTTATATTCTAATTAGTTTTTTGTAGTTTTTCTTCGGGAAATAATCAGATAATACTTTTTTTAATCATATTCTCATTCAAAATATTTTCTGTAAATTTACTTATTTTAATGATTAAAAAAAATTATATTTTGTCAGTTATTCGAGAATAAGAAATATGAACATACTGTTCACTAAAAAATCAACAAATATGGTAAAGGAAAAAATATAAATGCACTGTACTACACGACCTCGTTCAAATTCAGTGAGCTGTTGATAATGGCTTCTTCGTCTTCTTAGAGGCATCCTTGACTAACATTAACCCACTACGTCAAATCTCAACTGTAAATAACGATTACGAACCTTACAGCGCTTATTTAAAACAAACCTTATTTACATGTTCATAGTGGCGCTACTAGCGCCACCCTTATGCGCGTAGCTCGAAATTTGAATCGACGTCATCTTTCAGCTGTATAAACACGCCTACCAAATTTTGTTTATCTAGCACAGCTTCTTCCTGGTGTTGGGATTTTTTTTCCATCAGTGTATGTATAATATAAATAAAAAAAAAAAAAAAAAAAAAAATTAAAGTTAAATAAAGACAGTACTTGCTATGTATTTTGTACTAATTCTTCTTTATTAGTTAATATATATATATGAATTTACATTGAAAGATTTTCATGTAAAATTATAGAATTTATGTACATATCTAATATAGTTTCTCCCTCTTTTTCATAAAAACTTCATACTATTTCTTTCGAAATGAAATTTAAATCTTTCTTTTCTTACAAAATCTAAAAAGTATTTTTCTAAACATTTTTTCATACGAATTCTAAAGAAAAAATCTGAATCTTTCTGAAAGGAAAAGTTTCAGTTTTTCTCTTTTGGTGTTTAGAAAAAAAGTATATTTTAAACAAAAAAAAAAAACTTCTATTATTTAAATTACTATTTAATGAATTATGGTAAAGTTAATGTCAAGAAATTTCTAAGATTGCTAAACATTAATGTTGAATATTTAAATAGTTTGAAAAAAAATAATTAAATTGGATTAAATTTATTTGGTTTGACATATTTTATTAACAGAAATTTAAATATTTTTGTAATCATTTGCATAAATAGTACTAACGAATCTCTTAAAGTAAATGTTGGAAAAAAAAAAAAAAAAATGTTTAAAATGATAAATCAAGCAGAACAGATATTTTTTTTATAATAAAATGTAATTAGCATATACTTTTTAAGAAGAATTTTATTAAACCGAAAAAGAAAAAAAAAAAAAAAAAACAAGTATTTTTTTTTTCTTTTTTCCAAAAATTTTTATTCTGTTATATTCTAATTAGTTTTTTGTAGTTTTTCTTCGGGAAATAATCAGATAATACTTTTTTTAATCATATTCTCATTCAAAATATTTTCTGTAAATTTACTTATTTTAATGATTAAAAAAAATTATAATTTGTCAGTTATTCGAGAATAAGAAATATGAACATACTGTTCACTAAAAAATCAACAAATATGGTAAAGGAAAAAATATAAATGCACTGTAAAAAAAGGTTATATATATATTAGGTGTTCCTTGAATAAGGGATTTTTTTTTCTTTTTTTTTTAAATCCGATACACATACCTTTCATTTTTTTTTTTTTTTTTTTCTATTTGATCCTAAACACTTTTTAACAAAATATCAGCACTTTTGGATAATGTTAACCTGTGCCGAATCCTAATATAAATATTAGATTTTCCCGTCTAAATTAGGATATTGGCACGGGTTAACATTATTCCAGAGAGCTGATACTTCGCTAAAAATGTTTCGGGTGAAATAGAAAAAAAAATCGGAGGGTATGAATACCAGATTTCAAAAAAGAAAAAAAAAATCAAAAATCAAAAACAAAACAAAATTTCCCATTCAATAAAATACTAACATATATATTACTTAACGATACGGAATTATAAATCACCTTTACAAGTAAAGATACGCTGCGATTTTAAAGATATACTATATCAAACTTGCAGTGTGATATCCTCGACAGCATTTTTAGACATAAACTACATCCAATTGGCTTTTGCAAAAATATGAGATTTTTATAATTTAAGAATTTATTTCTTATAAAAAAAAAAAAAAAAAAAAGAAAAGAAATTGTTGCGTTTTGTGTCTATAGTTGAACATGCCACCTAAATTTTATGTTCATATGTTTATTTGTTTAAAAATTATACGCAAAAGAAGAAAACGAGAAAACAGGTTGTTACTTAAATTTTGAACACCAGTGTATATCAGTGTTGAAAATTTAGGGGTTTTATTATTTATTTATTTATTTATTTATAAACCATTTAAAAAAAAGGGACTGGACTTTTTAAATCACTTATTGAGTATTTTTTTTTCCTTTTAAAAATTAAAAATATTTCATACACTAAACCTAATAGTCACACCCATAAATGACTGCCTTAAATCTCTCTCCTTCTTCCTTTGGAAAGTTCCATTAAAGATTCTTTTGATTGACTTTTCTTGAAAGGACATTAATGGATTTGATTTACTTTCACTTGTTTTCATTTGTAGTATAGCAGAGGGAAAGTTAGCTACGGCTTTGTTGTTGTCCATTTTTCATTACTAACTTCTTTCATTGACAGCTGGACATCAGTGAAGTTTCTGGAATGAACCCCCTTCAAAAATATTTCAGTAAATAGGTAATAAAAGATCGAACTTTAATCATTTGGTTTAAAAAAAAAAGTAGACATTATGTATACATATATATATATATATATATATATATATATTAAAGTATTGGAAAGTAGAACATTTTAAAAGAATAGTTTTATTTAAGAGCGTAAATTTCTTCTAAGCATTTAAAATTAAAGTAAGCAATGCAATATTTACATGAAGTAAAGTAGCAAACTACGTGTATTTCACAGAAGTACATGAAAGTGAGAAATATATATATATATATATATATATATATATATATATATGTAGAATCTTGGCTGGGCGTCTAGGGGTGGAGCAATGATGAGATGCGACTTAGATAACGAAAACATTTTTTACGTAACATACACAACACAGATTATATATAAAGATTAATATAATAGCAGACTTTCTATCATTAACCATCTGCTGGTATCGAGGCTTAACACACAGAACGAGCTCTCTTCATCAGTATAACCGTAACAAAGCAACATTTAAGCACCTACTCACAAATATAATTCACAAAAGTACCTTCGCGCACTTTATCAAATATGTGAGATTGATGCATTGAGCCCTCCATGGCTCTACACAACTATTAAAAGCACATCAAGCTCTAATTAGGAGAAAATGACCATATCAGCCTTCGCGCTGACGGTCTCAACAGCTTTCCGTTGCAGGCATATCTCCAGTACCTTCTGTTCGTCATGTCGTCGAAAGATGAGCATCAGAGGCAGCGCCATCTGTTGTCTGTACAAGGAATGTGTGCCACAAAGCTCTCCACGTAACTTCCCACATATATATATATATATATATATATATATATATATATATATATATATATATCATTAAAATATGGATTTATTCTCAATATTTATTAGCACTAGGAGGACTATTAAATTCAATCTAGGTAAAAAAAAGTCGTCGTCAGTTTTTGTAGACCAGTTTTGTGTAATACCAAAATAAATTAGAAGAATAAGTCCTATCGTTACAAATTTAGTACCAAATGAAATAGATGATTTTTCTGGATCCAAGGGTGCAAACAGTTTTTCGACTCGACAATTAGATTTTTTAAAATAACTAAAGTATGAAATTTAGGTAGCAACGCTTCATTCTAATTCATTTTAATCATTTAAAAAAGTACGTGGCCCAGTTTTACGGTCAAAAAATGAGATAAAAAAATAATAATTGTACTTTTAAAAAATTAAAGAACACGCTTTTATTGAAATGCGAACCAAAAAGCACAAAATATCTATCTTTATAGTATTAAAATGCAGGGTAAGAGAAAATCAAGTGAGTGATACACCATATCATTTACATTTCTTTTAAATCTTCAATAAATAAATAATTTAGAATTAAACAAAAACCATTTTTAAAAAGTCTCCCCTGAATGGGCTCGAAAGTTAGACCTTTAGGTTCGTAGCCCAGAGCTTTACCTCACAGCCACAGAGTTCACGTAGAGAACGTCTTTTTTTACAATACAGATTTTTTGTTTGCTCCCAGAGCGGTTACAAACATATATACAGGTGAAGCTAATAAAAGCGTGTTAATAAATAAAAAAATAAAGATAAAAAATTAAAATTAAAATTTTACAAACTGAAATTAAAGTTCCTCCGTACTAAACTAAATTCTGTCTTTGACAAGATTTTTACTTTTTTAATTAAAACTCTTTTTATATACTAAACGAAAAATTAATTGTTTAATTAATCAAACCTAGTATATCTTCCTTCAAGAACATTCTCCGGATGCTGTGGTTCAATACATGTATAATGTAGAAATACATGATAATGTGAAAAATACAAATATTGTAAATACATGTATAATAAATACATGTATATTGCAAAAAAAAAATGTTTTTAAATACTGGCGCTAAAAGATGTTAAATAAACATACTAAATTTCAATGACACTACAATTGTTTCTAAAAGAATCCGCATAATATTTCGTTATTACTTCCATTACCCTACTACCGTAGGTAATGGAAGTATTGTATTCGGTCTGAAAATTCGATATCGGGTTTTCACCTGATTTACACGTTTTAAGGTCCCCTGAGTCCAAAAAAGTGGTTTTTGGCAATTGGTCAGTGTGTATGTATGTGTGTATGTGTGCCCCGGAACCCGCAACTGCGGACCTGTGTGCCTATACACACCTTCCAACTGCGGACTTGCCGCCAATTGCGGACGTCCGCAATTTGAACTGAGCTCATTTTCGACATCCTTGGACCTAATTTATGCTAAAAAATTTATTTTTATAGTATTTTGATAATGTCCGCTATTTGCCGGATATAAGGGGTGTTGTGTATTCTGTGCTGTGTATTCTGTCAAAGCAAGTGTGTATAGATACTTTCAGAGGTCCGCATTTTGTCTTCAGTATGTGTACTATCTGTAGGTCCGCGGTTCTGCTATTTAAATGTACATGATGTGTATGTCCGCGGTTGTGCTATTTAAATATGCATGGTGTGTATGTCCACTGTTGTTCTATTTAAATAAGCATACAGATTTCTGTCTTCTTTAATATATATTCTTTTATTTACTAGGGAAAAAAATGTTACTGTTATTGTTAAAAGATATCATTTATTTATTTATTTATTTGTCATTTGCCTCCTGCTGGCTTTTGAAATTTTAGAATAAAAATTAAATTTTTATTGTTTTTATCCAAATATATCTAGTTTGTTACATTAGACATTTTCATTCTGCTGCCCACTCTTGCATCTTGTTGAAAAAGTCTCAAATGACGTTTATTTATAAGATTTAAATTAAAATTTTACATTTAATTTTTTTTTTTTTTTTAATCAGTCATAATATAGCAAATTGCAACTAAAATGAAACGGCAAACTTCTTTTTTTTTTTTTTTTTTTTTTTAATTATTAATCAGTATAAAATTTTCTCTGCAAGTGGTTTTGCGTTTAATTGTATAAAAAATGTCATATATTTGCAGTTTTATCAAAAAACACTTTCGAAATTTTAAACATTGTAATTTATTACTGCTTAGTGTAAATATTCAGGCATAATTGATAGATTGATTTAAAAACGTGAGGTGAGATAATTTTGCATGGAATGATGCATATTATCTCACGCAATTAACATTTCAAAGTTATTTTATTAATATTTAAAAATAATTAGAGAAAATCAATTATTAAATTGAATAAGTTGTTCGTTAAACTGCAAAATCATAAAATAAAAAGAAATATGGTTTCATGATAAATTTCATTTAGTATTTTGCACAACTCTTTCACCGGAATTATCAAATAAAGCGCATAAGGACCAATGTTCTAGATCTAGAAGTATTTATATCTTCAGCTCTGAATTCAAAGCCATTAATTACTTAAGGGTTTATTTTATTTTATTTTTTTTTTTTTTAATCCTTTATATTATAATTAATGTTATTATTTATATATTTTTTTGTTGCGCTATTTGTTATTTTATTTATATATTTTTAATTTTTAATTTTTCTATTTTAATTTTTATTTTTTTTTTTATTCTGGCATATTAGAATAAGAAATTTACTTTACCGTTTCAAGTAAGAAATTACAGAAATTAAATTTTAATGAATTCAAAGTAGTGCAGATAAAATCGTACGTCACACACCTACAAGTGCGGATACCCTATGTACATGTTAAAACCCGAGCGTTTGTCACAAACGTGAAAATACGAACGTTCATCACACACTTGAAAATGCGAACATTCTTCACACACATGAAAATGCGGACGTCCGTCACACACATGAAAGTGCGGACGTCCGTCACACACATGAAAGCGCGGACGTCGTCACACACCTGAAAGTGCGGACGTCCTTCACACACCTGAAAGTGCGGACGTCCGTTACACACCTGAAAGTGCGGACGTCCGTCACACACCTGAAAGTGCGGACGTCCGTCACACACCTGAAAGTGCGGACGTCCATTAAACACCTGAAATTGCGGACGTTCGTACCACACACACCGGAAAGTGCGTACATATGGCACACATTTTAAAATACGGACTTGTAGCACAGGATTTGGCCGTATTTGTGTAACGTCGAGTTGCAAAAATCATCATTATTATTATTATTATTATTATTATTATTATTATAGATTTAAAAATATATAAATAATATGATGTGTCACTCACACGACTTTCTTTTACCCTGCATTTCAATACTATAAAGATGAATTTGTGCAATTATTTCTTTTTAACTGATGTTAATAACAGGTGTACATACAAATCAATCTCTAAAAATTATAGACTTTCGTTTTCAGAGAACCCCAAAACGTGATATTATACCAAAAAAAAAAAAAAAAAAAACAGAGGTGAAAATAGAGCTTTTAAAAATATTTTTCTTACAATATAGGTATGAAAAATTGATTTTCCTTCCTGAGCAATGCTCGTCGGCGTAATAAAATGCAGCGAATTAATACGCTTTTATTAATAACTTGACTTGATGTATGTAACTATTAATGCATGTAATGGAATCTTGAAATTCAATTTTCAGCCACCTCTGGTCGTCCGATTGACCTAAAGTTTTGTACACGACTTCATAATCAGTGGCAATACAATATACAAGTCCCCTCAGGGCATTTTTCAGAGGCAGGTTCCAGTGGCAAACGAAAAAAAATCTATAAATGTTAAACACTGGCTGCACGGGATTTGGCCGTATTTGTATAACGTCGAGAAGCGACAGATATATATTGTTTAAATGATTTAAAATTATATAAAAAATTTGGTGTGTCACTCACACGACTTTCTCTTAACCTGCATTTTAATACTATATATTGCTGCAACTTTTTTTTTTTTTTTTTTTTTTTTTAAATGTTAACATGTTCATTGCCAAGCTGAAAATTGGAATTTCATGCAAATAAATAAATAAATAAATAATAATAATAATAGTAATAAATTCCTTCCCTAATTGCCAATATATAAATACTACGCTGTGGCCACTATACTATTCCGCTTAGAAACTTAACAGCGACGTCCCCGCAATAACGTGTTATCAGCTGTTTGGTGAGAGCTCGCCTCACGCGATATTGCGTGATTGGCATTTAACGTGTTATTAACAGATATATATACAGATCACTCGCTAAATATTGAAGTTCCGTATTCAGGGCACCTCAAATTTGATATAACACAATCAACCAGAGTTGAAAATAGAATTTCGAAAAATATTTTATATACAGTATAGGTATGAAAAATTAATTTTCTTTCCTAAGAAGTGATCGGTGACAGAGTAAAATGTAGCAAAATACTGCTGTCTAATACATTCAAAGGGAAAAATCGTTTAGTTTAATTTTGGGTAGCGTTGTATATTGTGTATAAACTAGATACACATCGCGTCGTATACTTATATTTAGTCTTAACCTAACTAAAAATGAAATACACTTCCAGAAATTTCCAGGTATAACCTCAATATATCCAAATAATTTGAGTAGCCCTGTAAACGAAATGATGCATGATTTCCATACCACAATCTACAAAAAGATGGTTTTATGCATGTACAAAAATATGCTGATTTTGTTTGGGACAGTTCATAGATATTCCACTGTACTGACCAGAAATTTCTCCCATAGGCGTAATAGATTTGAATTCTCTTAGATGTCCCTGTACATGAACCATTTGCTTGATCTGAACGAAAAATTTAGGATAGCATCAATATATAATACCGAGTTTGCACTTCTGCTGCTTGTTCTTGAGACACGCACGCACACGCACATACAAACCAAACGCTAAAAACGTTATTTTCTGAATCAGAGAACCTCAAAACGTATAAAGCTAACAAAAACTCAATTTTGAAAATTTAACCCCAAAACCTTACTTTCTCAACCATTTCTATGAATAAGAAAAAGTAATATTATCACTGAGATTAACTGGACACTCTTCCGACGCGGACATTCCATAAGACCGTGTCAGTTTTGGTCCAGACAATATTCATGTAAACCAATAAAAATATGTTTATTTTTATTTATTTATTTTTTTATTAGGACAGAGAACTATTAATCTCAATCTACGGATTTTTACGATACCAGTTTTACGATAGTTGGACATGTATCGAAATCGAAAATTTATCGAAAATATAATTGAATAATTTGAAAGCGATGTTATAATTTAAAGGAAAAAATAAATAATAATAACATACCTCCGTACTAAACTAAATTCTGCTTGAATTTCCTCAAAATGTTTCTTTCTTTCTTTTCTTTTCTTTTTTTTTTTTTTTTTTTCTTTTTTTGAAAGAAAAAGAAAAGAAAATTAATAATAATCAGTTTCGAAACGGACAGTATCGAAATTTTTTTTCTAATAACTTTGAATTAGGAAATAAAATGCGCGCGTGCCAAATGAAAAATATAAATAAATAAACAAAACAAGATAATTAAATCTGAGTTTATTTTTTATTTATTCATTTATTTATTTTTTAAGAAGGTTCTATTAAACAGGCAAAATAAATATTAAGTCTTTTCTGAAATATCTGTAAAATTTTTAGCATTTTGAAGAACGTGAAATCATGGGAAAATGCAAGCTAAGAAAACGCAATATAAAGATTTCAAACCTGTAAAAAATCTATCAAAAACCATAAGAATTGTTACCTGAACGTATATTTCATTGAACAAACTTAACATAGTTCAATTTATAAATATTAAATGGAAATATAAACTGTTATAAGAAACCTTCAATGATGTCAAATAAAAGGTGCCAAAATCCCCTTAACTATGGTTTCATCTTATGACATTTAAAATAAAAAGACCATTTAGTTTGAATCACATATCTATTTTTTTATTCTTACCAAAAATCATGTTAGATGGCCTACAAATAATTCAATAATTTAATTTTTTTGAAAAAAAAAAATTCTGCTTCCAAAAACTAATTAATTAAAAGAACTTTTTTAACTATATTTTCGTGCAGTAAAAGTAGGATAAAATTCGATTCTTGCCTGAAAGTATTCAAAGAAAATACATCTCAAGTAATAAACTGCTTATTGAGAATAATTTCAATTAATAACAATTAATTGAAAGAACTTCATTTTTAAGCTAAAATTAATGCACAGGACAGTTGTATAATTATTGGGTGGAGGTCGATTCCCCTGACGTATGATATCTTGACATAAAAAATGGGTCGTTTCCCCTTATCCTTTTTTCGCAAGCACAGGTCGTTTGCCCTGACACCACCCTTTCCAATGTCCATTGTCCATGTTTATGGCTGACATGTACTGATAAGCAGGGGGGGGATGTGTACTTCATTCCCTTACAGGTGACATAAATAGTACACACTCTCACACACACGCGTGCAAAAAGAAAAATAAATAAAAGAAAAAATAAATCTGTGACACATTTATAGCTTTTATAAGTAATCTCCCGGAAGAAAATAGTTTCATTTGCATTTGTATATTGCATAACTGATCTTCATGTATAGCGTAATTATTTAAGTGTGTATGTGCTGTAATTTTATTTTTATTTTACCAAAAAATTCAAGTATTGATATATCAGTTCATGATATTAGAATATAAATTTACTATTTTTGTATTAATAATATTAATAAGATATTTTGTATAGATTTCGTAAGGAATGCAATGGGAATATTTGATTTTCTTATTTTTAAGTTTTAAAATAAAATTTTTGTTTGTAATAATTTGCGATAAAAATTTGAAAACTGGGTTCAAGAGAAAAAAATCTTTCAAATGTATTCCTTTCTTTCTTTTTGTTTTTTTAATTATCACTATAAATAATTATTTATAACCAATTAGTGGTGAAAGAAGGGAGAAAGTTTGAATAAATATATGTATATATATATAATTTATATAACTGTGATCAAACATAAGGAAAGAAGGCGTGAATTAATCCATAAACAGTTACTTATAGAAATATAGCCTTTTACAAGGCAGAAGATATTGAAAAAGTTAATGAGTTGTATCTGCTATATTTACTGATGAGTTATGTGTAACAAATATAAACAAACTATAGCAGAAAAAAAAAAAAATAATAATAATAATTACTAGAAGAAGAATAAGGAGCAGAATCCACCACAGACAAGTGGAGACCTTATTGTACTTAAAATGAAGATAATAATTACTGTAAATTAAAAAAAATAATAATTATAAGCAAGTGAAAATTAAAACTTAAGGAGATATCTTTGAAAAATGTAATTAATTAACATAGTAATTTTATTATCGTAATGTAGATTTTTTTTTTTTTTTAAATGAGATTAGAGACAATTATAGGATATCAATAATTGTGTTAGATAACATTTAATATTATAGAAAGACACTCGTTAAAATGAATTTTAATTTGATTAATAATTTAACTATTATCTTATAACCTTCATCAATAACTTTACTTTTTAAAAAATACAATTGTTGTGATGATAATTTAAACTTGTTATGTATTAATTACAGTTATAACCCTCAATTTAAAGCTAAAATAGTTATTTAAATCCTTAAATGTTATATAGTAGTGTTGCTAATTTGTAATAAAATTGTTACAATATACTTCAAACGAAATAACTTTGCAGTATGAAATACATAGAATCAAAAATAAAGAAATAATTGAAGTACAGTATTTATTTTTCTTTCTTTATATATATATATATATATATGTATATAGCCGTAGGGGCCTCTGCTTCTTCTTCTAGTTACCATTTATTTATTTCTGTTATACTTGTTTCATATTTGTTATGTATGATCTTATATATCAGGCTCCTTAAAAAGCTCATTAACTTTTCAATATATATTGCTTTATATAAAGTTTCATTTCCATGTATAATTGTTTAATGACTAAAGTATGAGTACTATGGATTAATTCATATTTCATTTGGATCCTAAATATATATTTTTAAATTCATAGATAATTTTGGCAACTGTTCATTTGTTTCTTTTGCATTCTACAATTATATTGCATCATAAACAGGCATATATTTTTTATTGA
>CAWVNO010002887.1:0-67000 GCA_963930645.1 Salticus scenicus | reverse complement strand
TACCATCAATAACTTATGACAGAATAAGCTGAACAATTTGTTCTGGTATGCAAAATGTGTTTTGAAAAACAAATTTATTCCTGAAAAGCTTTCAAAAAATTAAAACAAACAAATATTAATGATTATCAGAAAGCTTTATCGACAAATTATGCAAATTTGAATAGTCAAAATCATTTAGAATTTTTTTTTCTGATTTTTTCAAAAGCCTATGAGCGCAATTGATGCGTTTATGCTTTTTTTTTTTTTTTTGGGGGGGGGGGGGAGGGGGGTATGATCTCGGCGCAACTGATGGAGAATGAAGGCCCTAAGCGCAATTGAGTAGTACCTCCTATTCTTAAGCGCAACTCAATAACGCCCAAGTAGGACTGATAGCCTGCAAAGTGTGTGTGTGTGGGGGGGGGGGGGGGAGTAGAGAAACATTCAGAAGCAAGCATTCGGGACTGGGTGAATTGGTAAGTATAAAAGTGGACAGGATTTCTTTGAGAGAAAGAAAACTGATAACTTGTAAAAAAAAAAAAAAAAAAAAAAAAAAAAATCTCACAACTTCATAGGCATTTTGTAAACTTAAAGGTTTATTACTCACTTCCTTTGGGTAAATTTGAATAGGATACCAGAAGATTTTCTTATTTCTTATCATGCTTATTCTTATTTGACATCTTGCTGTTGGAGAGGCAAAGCAGTTTTTTTTTTTTTTTTTTTTTTCTTTAACCGTTTGCAAAAACGTCATCTTTATTTAGAAAACGAAAGACTGTCTTTAAAGGTTAAAATCAAAATTTTTAGGAAATTTCCTGAATTTCTACATTTTTAAGTATTTTAAAAATTTATCCTACTTTTTTAAATTATTTTAAATTTCATTAAAAATTATCTTAGTTGAACAAATGTAAAGGAAAACATGAAAATTAATTTGATTTTTAATAATAATATAATCCTTTATTATGTATTAATGTGTTAAAACAAAATTTCAGTAGTACGATTTTTTCAGTTGTACGTTTTTCTGGAATGGTCCCTTAAAAAACGTATAAACGGTGTCACCTGAGAAAGAAGTCACGAAAAAAAGTCACCGGAAGAAAAGTCACCGGAAAGAAAGTCATGCGGGAAAAAGGTCACTATAAAAAAGTAATAAAAGAACATACATAAATAAAAATGCGTTTTAAAAGCTTGTAAGTATGTTTTAGAGTGAGTATGTGATGAGTACACAACACATGTTTAGTATAAAAACTAAAAACTATGTGAAATAAAGGCAGTATTTCAAACAAATGAAACTCAAACAAAACTAAGAAGGAGCAGAGGCCACCACGGCTTAAGACTGGTGGAGCAGGATAAACAAGTATTTTTATTATTAGGTTAAAAAAACAATAATAATTACTGATAATTAAAAACCAAATATATATGAACTAAATCAATCATGTATATTATGAATTAAAGAATTAAAATAATGACTTATGATTACATATGTGTGTGTATATAATATATGTGTGTATGTATGTATGTGTTAATAGATGCTTTTGTAAGATATATATATATTATATATTCAAATATGAAAAATTTAACTTTTTGAAAATTTTATTTAAAATTAAAATTTATTTTTAAAACTAATAATAAAAATTTATTAATTTTTAATTTCTTAATGTATAAGAAGTTTTTAATAAAAAAAAATTCTTATTATGTCGAGTACATATATTAATTAACTAACACACAAACGGATAAACCATATCAGTTTTGTGATTTTTAGATTTCTCACACCTCAAAACTTGTAGAAAAGTTAAAAAAAAAAAAAAAAAAAAAAAAAAGATGAATTTTTTTATGATTGCCTAAGATCCCCATACCTATAGCATGATGGGGAAAAATATACACAGATTGATAAATATATATATATATATATACAGTCGGCTGCAAAATTATTCGAGCACTAGCCAATAATTCCTATATTTAAAAGTTACACTTAAGACTGTTTTGCTAAGTAAATCCTTCTCGAATCATGTTCTTAGACTGATTAAGAACATGACTCGACAAGGATTTATTTAACAATGCTGTATTAAGTGTACTTTTTTTTGGCAAGGATTATTGCTAGTGCTCGAATAATTTTGCAGCCGACTGTATATATATATATGTTTTTTTTTTTTTTTTTTAATGGAGATTGCTTTAAAAATGTCATATGCGAAAGTTTAAAAATGTAATTGGTTTATTTATATAATAAAATAATTTATTATTATAAAAACAACTTTTTCTCGCTCTTACCTAATAATAATTTGGAAGTAATAAACCATATAATGTCACTTTAATTTTAATTTAATTTAATTTATTTATTTTAATTTTTATTTATTTAATCCTTTTTTATCCTTAGTTAATTGATACGGTACAAAACAAAATATATTAATTGGTTGAAAAAAATAATTTATGTATAATGCTTTATATTAAAATTAACTTTTGTAGCTATTACGTATTAAGAATCTTACAGTAATGAAATATTTTTTTTGTTTAAATGTATTAAAATAATAATAATAATAAATCCTTTCGTTCAAAGTTCAGAGTAACCAAATAAGCTAAAATTATTATTATCCTTAGTAGTAGTAGTAAATGTTTTTTCACATTCCCTTATAGAGAGTGGTAAAATAATAGATTTTCAAAATAAGAATAATGCATATAGAATAGAATTGAAAAGAATAGAGAAGGGTATTCTCTAATAAAAGTCAACTTTTTATTATTATTATGTATTAAAAAATTTGAAATTAATTAAAAAATGTTTTAATTACTTTAATTAATTAATTAAAAAATAGTAGGAGTATGGCTTGACAACTTTTTCTTCCTGATATGCATTAAAAATTCGAAAATAATAAGTCCATTTTTGCTGCATCTTTTATTAGATATATATCGAAAACCTTTTCAAACATTCAATTATATGAAACCAAGTATCACATGAAGAACTGTAAAAAATGAATAAATTTGACAAAAAGAAAAAAAAATAAACAACTTGATATAGAAACATACGAATTCATTACTTTTTCAAGGGCATTAAATGAATGGTGTATGCGAATTATGTGATCCTTCTATCATGCTGTATGCAAAATGCTAAAAATTTACAGCATGCAATGCCCGAATATATATATATATATATATATATGTTATTGCTTATCTTTAAGTTTACATGCATATATAAATATGTCGATATTTGCTTATACAATAATTCAATTTATAATTACATATAATATGAATCGTCTTTCGTAACGCACTCTTTATTTATCAATACTTTAAAATGAAAAGCTTAATACTACATAAAAATTACAATGAACTCAATTGGACTAAATTAATAAGTAAGTAAATAAATTAATAGAATAAAAAGTAGTTAAAATGGGGAAAAAATTAAAAAATTAATTCTAACAATTTAATAATAACATGTAATCATAAAAATTAAATTAATTATAACAACTATTACCTACTTTTAATGAAAATTTTCAAAAGTGTTACATATACGCAGGAGAGCGGGGAGGTGGAATACTGAGGGGGGGGGGAGTTCTTTTTAAATCACTTTGCTTTACATTTATAGGAAATTTTGTATAAATATCTCTTATTGTCTCAAATTGCAGAGAGGGTTATATTATCGACTGAGAGGTAGAGGGCACATAGAAAGAATATATTTTTACACCACCCTGTTGTCGATCTAATGAAATTTTACTTGTTTATAAAACCTTACAGTGAAGGTTGCGTATCAGTTTCTGTCTCTTCATAAGTTTGTACGCAAAAATTCAATGCATGATTTAAATCTGCAAAATAAATAATAAATAAATAAATAGAAAGATTTAAAAAAAAAAAAATTAATCTTTTAATCTGTCCTTTTTTCCCTCCCCCCCCCCCCCCCGTAGAAATAAAAAATGTACACTCTCATTGATATTTAGCATGTGTTTTACATGTTGAAAATTTCCGCGCTTTTTACAATTGCTGCCTGTAAAATACACGTATGAATGCAAAAAAAAAAAAAAAAAAAAAAAAAATCTAGAGGTTAACGTGCAGAGAAAATTAAATAATGTTTTTTACATCATACCAATCATTTTCTTTTCCTCTCCCTCTTAGAACCCCTTAAATAATTTCCATGACACATACCTTTCACAAGCAGTTATTGTGAAAAGTGCCCTTTTTTCCGCGATCTGGAAAAAAGGGTACTTTTCTTAAGTGTAACTTGCAAAATACTTGCTAAACATGAACGATAGCGAAATTTTTTTGTTTTACGTAGTGGGGGGACGGGGGAGGATGGGACAGATTAAACAAAAAAATTCTGTTTCTTTTTACAATTTTTGTTCTTTTTAACTAATGTCTGATAATAATAATACATTGAATTTTTGCATACTAACTTAGGAACTGAAAGATACTACGATACGCATCCCTTTCAGTAATTTTTCATAAACAATAAGTGATATTTATAAAAAAAATTCTATACATGTGAAGCGGTGTGATTTAAAAATAACATTCTTTCCCTCCCTGTTCCCGTTGCCCCCCCCCCCAAGTATAGGTAACATTCACCATAATTTTTCATTAAAAGTAGGTGATAACTGTAGAAATTTTAGTTAAAATTGGTAGCATTGTGGTATATATGAATCATTTTTTTCTTCTGCTCCCTTCATATCCCAAAAAATATATATAACAGTCAACGTAAATTTTCCTGAAAATTAAAAGATATTTATGATGCATTTTATTAAAATAAAAAGCAATGGGGTATAAAACATTCATTTTCTACCCTTCTGTCTCCAGCCCCACCCCCACTCCCCACCCACCCAGACATGTAATCTTCACTGTAGTTTTTCATTAAAAGTAATTGATAGTTACACAAAATGTCAATAAAAAAATCGATAATAAATATTATTTAAGAATATTATTTTATTTTTCATCTGCCCCACTCACTTGCCCCCCTTTTTTCAACTACATGTATCTTTCATTATAATTTTGATAAAAGAAGTAAGTAATAGTCATACAACATTTCATATAAATAGGTAGCATGGCGATATAAAATCAACTACTTTTCTTATCCCCCCCCCCCCAAGATATCTGTAACACTCACTGCAATTTTTTAACAGTAAGTATATATTCCATGTTTTATTTAAATCGATACTAGGGCAGTTTAAAAAACTTTTTTTTTTTTTTTTTTTTTTTTTTTCATCTGCAAACACTTTTGCCCCCCCCCCCTCCCAGGTATATATAACCATCATTTTGATCTTAATAAAAAAGTAAGTGATAATTATAGAATATATAATTAAAATCAGTTAAATGGTGATACAAGAAAAAAAAATCACGTTGTTTTCCTCTGCCACCCACCTCCAATTATGTCTGGCACTGTAATTTTTTCACAAATTGTACGCGGTTATATAAAGTTTCATTCAAATCGGTAAGAAAGTGGTATAAATACGACCAGTACTACCCCCTCCCCCCCCCCCGTCCCTCAGGTATATACTAAATGAATGTTGTACACAATCAATTGAAATTTCTAGAAATGTTATTTAGAAATCATTCTTCAAATGTATTATTCATATTTATTATTTCGCGATTTGCTTATTACAAAAGTGCCCTTTTATTTGTTATCCGAAAAAAAAAAAAATCAGCCCTGGAAAAATCACCACGGAATAAAGCACCCTTACAAGAACTATACACAAAAGGAGACCAAATATTAATGAAGTAAAAATTCTATTATGGTATTGCGGGTCCAATCAAAAATAAAAATTATGAAATGGAGGTATTTGTAAGTAACTGTTTTGAATCGAAAATTTTTAATGATATGATTGATACTTCATTATTATATCTTTACTAAATAATTTGACATTTTGTTCTGGAAAGAAAATCATTGTTGAAATACTTTACTATGTAATTTACTGTGTATAATACTTTACTTTATTGATAACAGGTCTGTGACGTTCATGCTGAATAAGTGATTTTTTTTTCTTTCTTCGTATACAAATACAATATCATATAATCCCCCTTCACGGTGTACCCACCTGCGAACAACAAATGGATAACTGAAGCTGTCACACATTTCAAAACTGACTAACATGCCAAATCCTCTTTTGAAAAATTATCTTTTACTGCATGACAGTTGCACATTCAGAAGCAAACATCAAAGTGCTATAACCTAGAATTTTTAGAAAAATAATTTTATAAATTTGAAAATAATCTACATTTTACATTTGAACCCATCTTTATATAATTTTTAAAATTAAGTTTTCATTAAATTAATTTAAATACTCTAAGATACTATTGACATAATAATTACTGATAATATATATACTAATATATATATATATATATATAATTATATATATTAATAATATATATATATATATATATATATATACTGTACTGATACTATTGATACTATTATTTGAATAATAATAATAATAGCGATAACTATTAATGGTTATTATCAGCTATACATATATATATATATATATATATCAATTATATAACAACTATCGTTATTGTTAGTTATATAAAAGTATTAATAATTATTAATAAAAATGTTTTTCACCTAATTTGATTGCCAGTGTAACTCTGTTAATTAATGGAGAAATTAGTTTCTTAAATTACTCATTTTCTAATTTTTCTAAATCCGTTTTCACATTTGAAAAATACGTAAACGTTACCGTTTTTATCGTTTTCCAAATATTGAATTTTTAAATTTTTAATATTTCACTTTGAAGCTAAAAAGTGATAAAATTCAACTTATTTAATTTTTGCATATCACACATTTAAAGTAAAATATTAAAACTTTTTAAAAACAAGAAGAGTCATAAATAAATAAATAATAGAATGATTAAAAAGAAAGAAAAAAAGAAAATCTGCGTGCACCACCCTCTTGGTCCCCTCAGCTGTATATAGTGCTCAATGGGATTCATATTTGTATAGCATTGTTTGAAAAAGATTTCAATACATATACCTCTGACCCCGCCCCCCGTATATGGAACACTTTTTCATAAATAGTAAGTGATTATTATACAAAGTTTCATTAAAATCAGTAAGACAGTGATATAAAAACAATTATTTTCTTTCAGTCGTCTCCTAATTCCCCCCCCCCCCAACCAAACTTTCAACAGACATATACTAAGTGAATGTTGTACCAAATTTAAATTTCTAATGTCTAATTTTCCTTCTAAAATTTTCCTTAAAATCAGTACTTTCTATAAAATATATCTATAATATTTCTATAAAAGATAAAAAATTCAATACTTTTTATTCACAATACAGGTATGTGATGGCCAAATATATCACGACAGTCAAACAAAGCTCAAAATACTTCCTAATTTTTAGCAATAATTCGGCTATTCTTCATTGTAGTATATGTTACGCAAATCGCAGGTGCCATTATTACCGGTGCCATTTTTACCAGGTGCCATTTTTACCGGTGCCATTTTCACCGCCTACCTTTCATTATATATATATTTAAATTTATCTGGATATCCATCATCTTAACTATCCGTCTAAGTCGTAATTTCCTTGACGGTAGTTAACGTCATAAAGTTAACATTTAAAATAATAATAATAATAATAATAAATAATGAACTAAAATAAATTACGACGAGAAAAATTAATAAAATCATCGTACTAAACTTAATAATAATAATTATAAAATTATTATTATTATTTTTTTTTTTCTCGTTTTATTTCAATTCTCAGATTCAAAATCAATTCAAACTTTGATCGTTTAGAGGATTTATATAAAACTTTTATGTTGTCAGTATAATTCTTGAAACTCTTTTCTGCCTACGAGTGTTAATTATGTGACAAATTGCAAAATAAGCAAGGCTATAGCCAACGAGAAGTTTTGGAATTCCCCCCTGCCTTTCCGAATTTTTCAAATTTGGAGAATTGTTTTGAGTTATAAATCATTTTTAAAACACTCAATATTACGTAATAAAGCTTGAAACACCCCATCCGAAATGTTTTTTCAAGCTACAGCCTTGAAAATACAGAAGTACACAAATAATTTGTAAACAAAAATTAATGTTTGAGATAAAAAAAAAAAAAAAAAAAAAAAAAAAAAAAAAAAACCATAATAGTTATTATTGTCACTGTTGATAACAGTATGTAGGTCTGTCGGGAAATTTGTGTATAAGAGGGGATTTCTTTTTTCTTATTATTAGATTAAATTAAGGAACTAACATTTTCAATACATTTTTAAAATTGTTTCTTCCTGAAATTTATTATCTACAGCAAATAAAACTTTACCGAAAAATTACATTAATTAAATCATTTTTACAAGTACTGTATATGCTATATGTTTTCCTTATATATTAATTTCAGATAGTTTAATTTTATTTCATTATCAAAATTGAAAAAGATTTCCTTTTTAAATATTGGCATATAAAAACAGAAGCTAAAACTTAATACATAATTTAAGCTCGTTAAAATTAGACTTTCGAAAATGAATTGTTAAAAAATTGCTTTAATAAAAAGTACATATTATTTTCATGTTATTAAATTACATGTTCCTTTCATATCTTTTTTTTAATATACAGTCGAACCTCGTTAACATGAATACTGATAACGTGAATTACTTTTAACATGAGCTGTTTCCAGAATCCCCGTCAAAATGAAGATAGTTTAGTTATATGAAGATTAGTTATTGATAGCATTAACTACTGATAACATGAATGATTTTTTTATACTAGTGTTTCTTTCTCAAATCGGCTCTCGATGAAAGAATGCTATTAGGCCTCCTTGACCTTGGCATGCGTGACGCGTGAGACTAGTCTATTATTTTCAAACGGGGGTGTATGATGGATTGACTTGCATGTCTTCTAGAGCGAGCTCGGAAACTGTGGAATGTGGAAATCCGGTTGATGTATGCGGTAGGCGGTAAAAATGGCACCGGAAAAAATGGCAACGGTAAAAATGGCACCTGGTAAAAATGGCACCGGTAATAATGGCAACGGTAAAAATGGCATCTGCGATTTGCGTAACATATACTACAATGAAAAATAGCCGAATTATTGCTAAAAATTAGGAAGTATTTTGAGCTTTGTTTGACTGTCGTGATATATTTGGCCATCACATACAAATACCTGTATTATGAATAAAAAGTATTGAATTTTTTATCTTTTATAGAAATATTATAGATATATTTTATAGAAAGTACTGATTTTAAGTAAAATTTTAGAAGGAAAATTAGACATTAGAAATTTAAATTAAATTGGTACAACATTCACTTAGTATATGTCTGTTGAAAGTTTGGTTGGTGGGGGGGGGGAGAGTTAGGAGACGACTGAAAGAAAATAATTGTTTTTATATCACTGTCTTACTGATTTTAATGAAACTTTGTATAATAATCACTTACTATTTATGAAAAAGTGTTCCATATACGGGGGGCGGGGTCAGAGGTATATGTATTGAAAACTTTTTCAAACAATGCTATACAAATATGAATCCCATTGAGCATTATATACAGCTGAAGGGGCCAAGAGGGTGGTGCACGCAGATTTTCTTTTTTTTCTTTCTTTTTAATCATTCTATTATTTATTTATTTATGACTCTTCTTGTTTTTAAAAAGTTTTAATATTTCACTTTAAATGTATGATATGCAAAAATTAAATAAGTTGAATTTTATCACTTTTTAGCTTCAAAGTGGAACATTAAAAATTTAAAAATTCAATATTTGGAAAACGATAAAAACGGTAACGACGTTTACGTATTTTTCAAATGTGAAAACGGATTTAGAAAAATTAGAAAATGAGTAATTTAAGAAACTAATTTCTCCATTAATTAACAGAGTTACACTGGCAATCAAATTAGGTGAAAAACATAGTTATTAATACTTTTATATAACTAACAATAACGATAGTTGTTATATAATTGATATATATATATATATATATATATATATGTGTGTGTGTATAGCTGATAATAACCATTAATAGTTATCGCTATTATTATTATTATTCAAATAATAGTATCAATAGTATCAGTACAGTATATATATATATATATATATATATATACAATTAATATATATAATTATATATATATATATATATATATATATATATTAGTATATATATTATCAGTAATTATTATGTCAATAGTATCTTAGAGTATTTAAATTTATTTAATAAAAACTTAATTTTAAAAATTATATATAAGATGGGTTCAAATGTAAAATATAGATTCTTTACAAATTTATAAAATTATTTTTCTAAAAATTCTAGGTTATAGCACTTTGATGTTTGCTTCTGAATGTGCAACTGTCATGCAGTAAAAGATAATTTTTCAAAAGAGGATTTGGCATGTTAGTCAATTTTGAAATGTGTGACAGCTTCAGTTGTCCATTTGTTGTTCGCAGGTGGGTACACGGTGAAGGGGGATTATATGATATTGTATACGAAGAAAGAAAAAAAAAATCACTTATTCAGCATGAACGTCACAGGCCTGTTATCAGTAAAGTAAAGTATTATATGCAGTAAAGTACATAGTAAAGTATTTCAACAATGATTTTCTTTCCAGAACAAAATGTCAAATTATTTAGTAAAGATATAATAATGAAGTATCAATCATATCATTAAAAATTTTCGATTCAAACAGTTACTTACAAATACCTCCATTTCATAATTTTTATTTTTGATTGACCCGCAATACCATAATAGAATTTTTACTTCATTAATATTTGGTCTCCTTTTGTGTATAGTTCTTGTAAGGGTGCTTTATTCCGTGGTGATTTTTCCAGGGCTGATTTTTTTTTTTTTTTTTTTTTTTCGGATACCAAATAAAAGGCACTTTTGTAATAAGCAAATCGCGAAATAATAAATATGAATAATACATTTGAAGAATGATTTCTAAATAACATTTCTAGAAATTTCAATTGATTGTGAACAACATTCATTTAGTATATACCTGAGGGACGGGGGAGGGGGTGTAGTACTGGTTGTATTTATACCACATTCTTACCGATTTTAATGAAACTTTATACAATCGCGTACAATTTGTGAAAAAATTACAGTGCCAGACATAATTGGAGGTGGGTGGCAGAGGAAAACAACATGATTTTTTTTTCTTGTATCACCATTTTACTGATTTTAATTATAGATTCTAAAATTATCACTTACTTTTTTATTAAGATCAAAATGATGGTTATATATACCTGGGAGGGGGGGGGGGGCAAAAGTGTTTGCAGATGAAAACAATTTTTTTTTTTTTTTTTTTTTTTTTTTTTTTTTTAAGCTGCCCTAGTATCGATTTAAATAAAACATGGAATATCATGAAAAACGGCAGTTTTTCGAGTGACGCAAGCGGAAGGACAAACGGACGGAATGCTGCGAACTCATATATACGCCTAGTCTGACATCAAAGAGATTTGTAAAAGCCGACACGTAATATCTCAGCAAATAAGCCATATTTTGTTCTGATTTTTTCAAAATAGTCTTTTATCTTCGGTCTTAATCTATCCTGAAAATTTTACATTTCTACATGCAGTATGTTTTGAAATCTGAATCTCAATTTAAAGCGAAAAAGGGAAAATGTGTGGTGTACCCATGTAAGGATGTAATAAAAATATCTCTAAAACCGCACGAACGATTTTAATTTAATTAATATATGTTGTTAATGGGATCTTTCTGAATCTAATAACGTTTTTGTTTTTTTCAGGAAAACTCTTGTTTTTTGTAAAAGTTGCTTTAAAAATAGAACTATATTACTCCGCCAAAATGCATGCTTTTATTCGGCAAAAATGTCGTAATTCGGTCCTTACTTTCAAGGCACGTTGGTTGGCTGTCTAATATGAATGCAGTTGATAAATTTTTGTTATGAAGAAAATATTTTTAATTTTAAAATTTCCCATTTCGTCAAAAACGTATTTAGATAATATTTAAAATAAACGAAGTATTTTTTAATTCTATTTCATCGTTATTCATAATAAATTAAAACTTTATTAAAGCCAAAGAGTTTAAAGCACTCAAGCACAGGAATTTATACCATGGTCGATGGTCTGTAGAGCGCATGCGTATATCATCCGGATCGAAAATTTCTGGTTCTCGCTGTAGACGCTAAAGTTGTTTACCAGTTTACACTGTTCCTGTCCTGGCACTGTATTCCTCCGCCGCTGTTGATATTCTGATCGCATAAATGTCAGTATTCTTTTAAAATATGTTTTATTAGATTGTGAAATATATAAAGAGGTAGAATTGTTTGTAAATTGTAGAAAATTTTATAATTTTTCTTTCATTCATATTAGACCACTTTACAAATCAATGCCTCATGTTTACAAGTTACAAGTTGATTTCCTGTATGCGATTCTTATGCGTAGCTCAGTGTTTGATTTTTCTTATGCATGTACCAATGCATTTTTCTTGATCAACGTTGCGAATTTTTTTCCATGAAAGATTCGTTATAATATTTTCGCTGAAGTTTTTTTTTTTCAATTTGTGTTAAGTAAGATGCTTTAGCAAAAAAGCGAAAACGTGTTATTTCATTTGGGCATTTTGGATAAGTCTTTTAGCATTTCGCGAAAAATGCTACCGTAGCAGAAACACTGTACTGAGGTAGACAAAATTTCCATTTTATAGATACAGTAAAACATTATTTACATGTCTTTTGCATTTATACACCCTTTTAATGAAGTCCTGATTCATTCCTATTCAATTTAATGAAAAATTCATGTGAATTAAAGTGTTGATGACATTGAATGTGAAGACGTTATTCTATGTTCCTTTAAAGGTGCAATGGACTGCTTTTTTTTTTTTTTTTTTTTTTCTTTGTCAAAACACAAGGAAAAAATCATTTACAGAACTTAATTCACAATGAAGTTCTTTGTTCAATAATCTTTCACACATTTTGTCCATTTCCATAAATGATGAAAGTAATGTTCTTTTCCATTTTATTTATTCACTTCACAAAACATATATAACATAACACGGATTCACAATAAAAACATAAATAAACATTTAATTAACGCTATATTTTTAAACGGTCAAGCATGACCGACTCCCTTGAGATCACATTTTTAACTAGTCAGTAATCATACATCGGCACGTCGAAAAATGACGACTCGTAGCGCCACCTGAGAGGATGCAAAGACAATTCAATTTGCAACATCCTCCCGCCCCGAAAGGTAAGTTAAGTTCAATACAAAATTTGACAAATCAAATACAAATCAAAAAGTACAACCAATAAAAAAATCACAGTACATAATAAAATAAGTTTCACAACCACATAATACTGAAAATAGAAATTATATCAAATACAAGAATCAATGTTACCTGGATACAATTGAAAAAAAATGAAAACAATATTAATATTACCTTACAGGTGAACAGTTGGTTTAATTAAGGTAAGTCCCCTTGGACTTCCAAGTTACAAAGAAGTTGAATGGGTCTCTTTAATATTCCTGTTGAAGTTTTTAAAGTGACAGATCTTATTTTATTGTCACGTCCTACATGTGTCTCGATTACTTTTCCTAACCTCCAAATTTGTCTTGGGGCTTTGTCATCACCTATTAGGACTATATCACCTATATTAAAATTAGAAATTGGATTAACAGGTTTTACAACATTAGCATTTCTCAACTGCAAAATATATTCAAATTTCCATCTGTTCCAGAATTGGTTAAGAAGCCTCTCACGATATAGGTATCGTTTAATTAACAATTTTTGAGAGTTAGATTGACTTGCTATCACTAAACGGCCACATTGTGGTGGCAATGCCGTTGATCTTTTTCCTATCAAGAAATGGGCTGGGGTGAGAGGGAATGGCTCCACAGGGTCATTATATACATAAGTTAAAGGTCGAGAGTTAATAATAGATTCAATTTCTGCAAGTATAGTTTGCAGTTCTTCAAATGTAACCAATGCCTTACCAAGAATTTTCCTCAAAATGACCTTTGTCATACGAACCATTCGCTCCCAATAACCCCCCCACCATGAGGCTCTTTCTACTATAAAATTCCATTTGATACCCTTATTACCAAAATAGTTCTGTATTTCAAAGTTCTTAATGTTCGTATAAAGTTTCTTTAGTTCCCTTTCACTACTTTTAAAAGTCAGAGCGTTATCGGAATTCACAACCTTGCACACACCTCTTCTGGAGATGAAACGTCTGAATGCAAGTAGAAAATGTTCAGAACTGAGACTGGAGACTATTTCCAAGTGCACTGCTCGAGTGACTGCACACGTGAATAATGCAATGTAAGATTTGTTATTGTCTCTCGTGAATAAGGGTCCAGCAAAATCGATTCCGACGACTTCAAAAGGTTGAGCTTCACTAGTTCTTGATATGGGTAGCGGAGCTGTTATTTGCTGTCCTTGTTTGGCCTTAAACCTTCTGCATAGAAAACATTTGTTCAAGCAGGATTTCACAGCTTGCCTGCCCTTAATGATCCAGAATCGTTCTCTTAATTGAGTGAGTGTGTCAGATATACCAGAATGACCTAAATTTTCGTGTTCCTTCATGATCAAAAGGTTAGTAAATCGAGCCTTGTTCGGCAAAATAATTGGATGCTTAGATTCATCAGAAAAATTAGAACCTTGAATTCTTCCCTTTAATACCATTAGACCTTCTGTTGTCAAAATGGGATTCAAATTATATAATTTAGAATCAGGAGAAACTGAATTTTTTGCCTTTAATGTAGTATGTTCTTTGTTAAATTCACTTTGCTGCAGAAATAGAAGCCAATAATTTTCTGCTGCAGATATTTCATTTACTGTCAGCGCTCCTGAACGTTTTTCAGACCTAGATTTGATATTATTTAGAAATCTAAAAACATAGGCGGTTGTTCTTAAAACTCTATTCAAACTACTGTAATTCTCCAGATTTAATAATGGCATTGGAACTTCTACGTTAACCTGAAGTGTTGTAGTTCCATGTCTTTCTTCAATAACACTGTCCATGTCACAGGAAAATTCCACTAGAGAGTCATACGGTATACTTAATTCTGACAACCAAGCTGGTCCTTGACTCCATACTTTGTCATTCATTAAGGAATTTGCTTTCACACCTCTCGTCAATTTATCCGCCGGGTTGACCTTGCCCTTGCAAAAGTGCCATTTTTCAGGATCAGTTTTTTCCTTGATTTCCATCACTCGGTTTTTCACAAACTGCTTATAATCGTTAGCTGAATTTTTTATCCAATGAAGGCAAATTTGAGAATCAGTCCAATAAAAAATATTTCTGGGGTCAAGCATAGGAAAAACAGATTTGAGATATGATCCCAATCTTGCTGAGACTAAAGTGCCAAGTAATTCAAGTCTCGGTAATGTAATCTTCTTCAAAGGGGCTAGTCGAGACTTAGAAATTATAAAACTTGTTTTGCATTCTTCAGAATTCGTAAATCGAAAATAAGCCACTGAACCATAACATTTTGGGCTAGCATCGGAAAATATGTGCACCTCTACTGTGTTCCAGCAAAGTTCGTTAAAGTACAGCCTAGGAATTCCAGTGAACTTAAAATTTTTAGCTTCATTTAGCCATTCTGAAAACAACATTTCAATTTCATGTGGAACAGGTTCATCCCACTGTTTACCATTTTCCCATACTGATTGTAATATAATTTTTATGCGAATCAAAAATGGATTCATGATCCCTAATGGATCAAATAACATTCCGCAAACAGCTAAAATATATCGCTTTGTTATAAATCTGTCCTCCGGTAATTTGTTAAATTGTGAAGTGTCAATCCGTAATACGTCATTCGTATTGTCCCAAATAATCCCTAATATTTTTAGTTCAACATTGGATTCCTCCGGATCTTCTCGACATTCGAAATTGTCTGTCTTCCATAACTGATTAAGCTTAGAAGAATTAGAAATCCAAGCCCTGAGATTCATGCTAGCTTCACCTAAAATATACATCATTTCTTTAGACAATTGAAAGGCCGTGTTTATATTCTCAGTGCCAGAGATGAGATCATCCACGTAGAGAGATTGTAACATTTCTGTTGCTTCCGGGTAGTCATTCTCAAATTTTTTCAAATGAAGCCTGATTGTTGCCGATAATAGAAAAGGGGAACATTTCACCCCAAAGGGAACTCTGCAGAATTGTAATGTCCTAATTCGTTTAGCAGCATCGGAATGGAGATCGGACCCCTCCCCATCATTCCATAAAAATTTCAAAAAATTCCTATCCTCATCCGCGATTCCTACTTCTAGAAAAGCTCGTTGAATGTCTGCGCAAATCGCTACAGGGTGTAACCTAAACCTCAAAATTATCCTGAGTAAATCTGGATTTAAATTAGGACCGCTCTCTAAACAATCGTTAAGAGATAATTCATCCCTGCCCTTACATGAACCGTCAAAAACTATCCTAACCTTAGAACTTTTCTTTTGTTCGCGTACTACTGCATGATGCGGCATGTAATAGCCTGTACCCGTATTGTCATTTAAATCCGACGCTACTTCCTCTATGATGCCCTCCTTTAAATGTTCCTCAATAATTTCCTTATATTTAAAATATAAGTCCGGATTCCTATCAAAAACAGTGTTCAAATAAGACAAACGTCGTCTTGCTATCCCATAATTACTGTCCAATTCCTTAACATTATTTTTCCACAACAATCGCGTTTCATATCTTTTATTCCTATAAGTAGTGGTTTGCCTAAATAACTCTAAAATTTCATCATCTGATTTAGAATGTTCCTTGTCCGGATTAATTCCAATTGCCTCTAATTCCCATAAATTTTTAACCCTTTGATGGTCCAATTCCTCCTTAACAACATGTAAATGATTAACGCGCACTTTCTGACAATTCTTAAGTGCTTTAGGGTCCCTTTCCTTTCCTTGTATCACAAATCCAAATAAGGTATCCGTTGCCATTAATCGTTTAGAAATTCTCACGTTCCTTTCTCCGAGAATTTCCCCAATGTAATCCGATCCAATAAGTACATGAATTTTACTTAAATTACCCTTATCTGCCAATTCAATGCCCTTTTCTAGTGCGATATTACGCACCCATTGTGAAGGAATTTTAATTTCCCCAAATGTAATTGAATCAACAACCACAGCCCTTAATTTAATTTTCTTATTAGTTTCTCTTACATTATGTAATACTATTTCTACAATATCATAAGTTTTCCTTTCAGTATTCTCATTGCCAAAAGTATAAATTAAAAGGGTTTCCTTCCCGATTGGTTTTAATCCCAATAAATTGCACACTTCGCGCAATACAAATGTCCTAGAACTTCCATTGTCAATAAGACACCTCAATAAATGGCATTTGGCCTGAACATTAAATACACTTGCCGTTACAGTCTGCAACAACACCGAATCATTCGGCGTGTCCTCAAGCTCTTTATTCTTATTACAAACTAAATTTAAAGAACTTTCTGACTATATTTGTTTTTTATCCTCAACTGAGCGGGATTCATTTCTTTCTGTATTACATATTAATGAGTTATGCCAGGGAGACGCGCAATACTTGCACTTATGATCTTTACGTGAACAAAATTTACTTAAATGGTTTGAAAAACATATAAAACATAATCCCTTGGCCATTAGAGCCTTTTTCTTATCATAAACATTTAAAGAACAATCATGATTCATATGTGCCGAGGAACAAAACAAACAGCCCTGAACTCCTGTATTTTGAGAAAATGAACTCGTATTTCTTTTGTTATTAAATTTAGGCCTATTATTATCATAAGAATACTTATTATGATAACCAGATAAATTTCTTTCCGCCTGAGTCGCTAAAACGGAAGCTGATGATTTAGGGTGATGATATTCGCTCCTTTTAGAATTTAAGTAAGGTTTATTGTGGCCTGTCATTTTGTTCCGAAAATTATTTTCATTTGCGCCATTATTTCTAGGATTCGCTAAAATTATCGATGCTTCTCGTATTTCTAGTTCTTTACGTATAAAATCAACTAATTTAGAAATATCAAACAATTCATCTGAATTACGCTGTCTATTATAACTTAAATTTAATTCTTCCGGTAGTTTTTGTAATATTACAGGGCATAACAGATTACTGTAAGTGCCTGTTGCTACATTTAATGATTGTAACGAACGAATTTGTACCTCAATCGCGTCGTACATTCTCCTTAATTCAGTAACATTCGCGCATGATTTTACCGGTTCTATTAATAGTAACTTATGCATGTGGGACGACATAATTACGTCACTCCGTCCAAAACGTTCCCTAAGTAATTGTATTGATGCATCGTAATTCGATTCTGTCAATGAAAACCCAGATACAGCGCTCAAGGCGATGCCTCCTAAGAAAGATTTCAAATAGGTGAATTTTTCAATTTTACTTAAAGAATTATTATTATGTATCGCTACCTCGTAAGAGTTCCAGAAGTCCAACCATGAACTACAGTCACCAAAAAAATGTACAACTTGTAATTTCGGAAGTTTAACTGTACTTCTGGTTTCAGTTCTAACTGTTAGGTTCTCTGAACCAATCCCTGTTTGATCACTTGATCTAGCGATCTGAATAACACCAGGCAACGGCCTGTTATTTAAATTATCCACTAGCCTTTCTAATTTTGTTTTTACATCGATCCCTTTTTCCCTGTATTCCTCACAGCCTGCTACATCTTCAGCTATATCCTTAACTTTAATTTTTGTTTGTATTTCATAATCGATGTTTACGAGTTCTGCTTGTTTGTCCAGGAGCTGAGCCTTTAATCTAAGAAGCTCCTCAATTTTCATTAATTTCGTGTATTCTTCCGTAATTTCGGAGTTCAGGATTGTTTCTATTTTCCCCAAATATTTCGTAAATGAGGTTCTTAAACCTCTTTTTTTTTTCCCTCAATCTTTCTAGATCCATTTTAAACCAAATATCATAACAAGAGAACAAAAATAAAAATTATGAAACCTTCTAATTGCTTAATAATAACCCCTATCCATATATTTATTAAATAAAATTAAACATGTATTATCTATATCACAAAAATGTAAACATCATCTTTAAATATCATTTAAGAACAAAAAATTAAATATCGTTAAAACAGAAGTAAATCAATTTAAAATAGCATTTAATGAAACAAAAACTAAATAAATAATTTTCTATTAAACCAGAAGTAACCTTTTCAATAGCATTGCAAGAAACAAAAAAATAATTAAATAATATTCCATTAAAAAAAAAACAATTTCTTTTTCAAAGAAACAAAAAGAAACACCATTTAAACAACATTTTATGAAACGAAAGTAATTTTCAATTATTTAAATGTTGAATGAAACCATTTATGTTCAAAACCAAACTAATTTTTAATTATTCAAATTTTGAAACCATTTATTTCATATATCAGCAAAATTTATAAATTATAAATAATATTAAATATAAACCAAATAATTCGGTGCCCCCACAGACTGCAACCATTTGAGAACAAAAAACTATCGCTTTCGCTTTAAAACGAAACCATAACTTTTAACTTTCTAACCCGAACCAAAATAATGAAATAATAAGGGAAAAAGCCTACCTCCCATATCCGATGCTGCCTTGATGATTCTTTATTATCCAAAAAAATGCATGCCGTCCAGAAAAATGCAAATAATCACGTCCGGGTCACCAGAATGTTCAATAATCTTTCACACATTTTGTCCATTTCCATAAATGATGAAAGTAATGTTCTTTTCCATTTTATTTATTCACTTCACAAAACATATATAACATAACACGGATTCACAATAAAAACATAAATAAACATTTAATTAACGCTATATTTTTAAACGGTCAAGCATGACCGACTCCCTTCAGATCACATTTTTAACTAGTCAGTAATCATACATCGGCGCGTCGAAAAATGACGACTCGTAGCGCCACCTGAGAGGATGCAAAGACAATTCAATTTGCAACATTCTTAATACTACTCACAGACAATCAGGTGATTATGAAAAATTTTATATTTTAATTAAATAACTACTGATGTGGTTATAAATCATACAATATTTATGATTGGAGAAATGCAAAATGTATAATTAATACTCAAAATGTGCTAATATAGTTTTCCAGATATGTAATGCAATACTCAAAATATAAATATCTTAGTATACTAAAATCGTGGATTAATGATTTATTTATTTTTTTAATTTTAATTATTTTTATATATAAATTTCCTATGCTAGTTATCTTAAAAAAAAAAAAAAAAAAAAAAAAAAAAAAAAAAACTCGCTCACAGCAATAATGCAGCAAGTGCTGCAGATTATTGTGGGAAACTTATTATTGAGAGCAGTAAAGTATAATTTTTGAATTACCAGTTTCATTGTTTAATCACAATTGCTTACATTCTGTTATTTTGCTGCTCATCAATAAAATTTGCCCTTTTTTTCATGCTATTCCTGAAATGTTTACTTACGATCGCCATAATACACAATTATTTTGTTTTTGTATCTATAAAGTCTGTGATATTTTGAAAACTACTATTTTGAATTGAGCAATAATTTTACAGCTTGTTAATAAAATATGGAATCATATTGCTGCTTATTGAGGAACTTTATGCTCAACAATACAAATAATTGCTAAAATTAGAGTATTTTATTGCTAATTGATAAAATTCTCTATTTTTTCCCACCAAAGCTATTTCTCGAAATCTGTGATAATTTTGTGGCCTATTATTGAAATGCGGAATCATTTGCTGCTAATTAACAAATTTTATGTTTAATAATACAAATAATTGCCAAAATTCATGATTATTTCTTTCCCTATAAAGAAAATTTTTACTTTTTTCTGTTCTGTTTACCAAAATATGCAATAATTTTGTAATCTGTTATTGAAATGCACAATAGTTTTGCCGCTAACAGTCCGAATGTATGTTTAATAATGCAAAACTGTGGAAATAGACTTATTTTGCTCTAAATCGATAGAACTTTTTTTTTTTATTTAAGGCTATTTGTACCAAAATACGAAATAAACATAAATTTGTTAATTAGTGGCAAAAAAATTTCATTAAATTGAATAGGAATGAATCAGGACTTCATTAAAAGGATGTATAAATGCAAAAAACATGTAAATAATGTTTTACTGTATATATAAAATGGAAATTTTGTCATTACCTCAGTATAGTGTTTCTGCTATGGTAGCATTTTTCGTGAAATGGTAAAAGACTTATCCAAAATGCCCAAATGAAATAACACATTTTCGTTTTTTTGCTAAAGCATCTTACTAAACACAAATTGAAAAAAAAAAACTTCAGCGAAAATATTATAACGAATCTTTCATGGAAAAATAATCGCAACGTTGATCAAGAAAAATGCATTGGTTCATGCATATAGCATAAGAAAAATCAAACACTGAACTACGCATAAGAATCGCATACAGGAAATTAACTTGTAACTTGTAAACATGAGGCATTTGTAAAGTAGTCTAATATGAATGAAAGAAAAATTATAAATCGTAAACCGAAAAGCTTTGAATAGTAATAAACAAATTTCACTTATATTACTTACCTTTTTTTTGTTTTGGTAAGTTATGTTTTTATTTTCAGATATTCAGATACAGTATAAGCTTAATGTAGTTTTACATGCTATAGTCAGGGGTCAATCTAAGATTTCAAACTTAATACCTATTTTTGTGAAAAATCTTAACTATATTTTATTTTTGTGAAAAATTGTAGTGCACTCTTTTTCTTTCTCTCTGTGTGTATGAGGGGGGGGGGGGGGGAGTTTGAACAAAGTAGAATAATAAAATTAACTCTCAGCAGCTAGTGTGAGGCTTATAGCAGAACAGGAACCAAAATCCAAAACTTACTTCACTCTGAAGTAAACAGTTCAGTAGAGATAGTGTAAGTAGAAGTTGTTTTTATTTGTGTTAGTATCACTGCAGTATACATGAATTGTACCAGGGAGGATAAACACGTCACCATACAGTTACCAAAATGTTAAACCACCTGATGAATCAGCAAACAGTACACTATGGCCTATGGCCACAATTTCAGAGCGTGTCTGTACCGATACACACAAGGATCGTTTTGTTTACATATGCTGCACTGTTTCTCCCCCATAACAAACGCTTGTGTGTAGATTAAAACCAACATTCTGTATGATTCTTGCTTCGCAAATCGCATCAACAGAAATGCACGAATTACTTTCCTTTGAAAATGTGCTAATTAAAAATGTTAGATTTTGCTGGGAGGACTAAGATTTTTGTGAAAGTACCGATTTTAGCTGTATGATTTTTGTGAAGATACCTTTTTTGCCAGGTCGATTTTTGTGAAGGTACCCATAAACGGTAGTAAACTCGACCTGTATTAATCCCTGATAGTGATAATTATATCTCCAGAAAAAGAATATAAGTTGTATCTAAAACGTTCATATTGCTTTAAAAAAGTTTACAATATAAAGTAATAATCTAAAAAGTTTAATGTTTTTCATGTCTGCCAATAAATGAGGTAAAATATATGCTTGTACTATATTCAAATTGATCTGGTTACAGTTTTACTTTTTTGTTTTTCATTTCAAATTAAAAAAAAATTACCTTCTGTGTATAACTCTTTAAAAACCTGATTGAAAACTTTTAAGTTTAAATGACAAATGAAAATCAAACATATTGAGGCGTTTAGAATAACGTGTAAACTGATATTCATCTTTTTCTACTATTCCTGGCATTTTAGTATTTTGCTAAAGCTTTTTTTCTGATTTTAGCTTTTTTGCTAAAAATAATTTTTACTCGGCTTAAACCCTGACTCAGTAGCAGAATTTTTTCTGAGAATCTGTGACAGCTATATGGGCACTAAAAAATAATCTGTAGCATAACTTTACAATAAGTAACAGAAAATAATTATAAGACAAAAAAGAAAACTTTTTATATACCATGTTTTTAAATTTCCTGTTGAATCCTTAATAAAATATGCAAGGATAAAAAATAATAAATAAGCAATGTTTAAGCACGCGGACTCAGTTCAGTGAACTAATAATAATAATAATGAAAAAAAAAGTTGGTTTTTAAAATAAATACGTATATTAGCACCATGAACTATATTAGCACTTATCAATGTGTATAAATTTTTTAAAGTGATAATAACATCAATTTTTATGAGATGCATCGTTTAACTTTTTATAATTTTTTAACGTTCACGTTTAATTAAACGTGTTTATTTTTATGTCGAAAGAAAATGAACACGTAATTTTTTTTTTTTTTTTTTTGGCAACAATTAAATTATAGCTAATATTTTAATGGCTATTTTTATTGCTATTAGGAGCTTATTATTTTCATATTTTAATTAATTAAAAGAAAACTATTCAAAAATCGAGCTTTGGAGTATTGTGTTGTCACCGGGTTCTGATTTATGCTAAAAGTTTCAAATGTAGGGGAGTTAGTTAAAAATAGATTGCAAGATTTGTACCAGACAAACAAACAAACAAACAAGAATCGAAGTTAATAAAACATGGTAAAAATGAAGTTACAAGTTTCAATAGTAGGTAATATTTTTATCACAAGATTGCATATGTAATGTTTGTTAATCAGTTAGATATGATCAAAGCATTATAGTTATAAAAATGATGATAGTTAATCATTGTGAACAGTTCTACCTCTATATATATTTAAACATGTTATAAAGAATATTGACATATATGTTATGTATGAGAAAGATTAGAAATCATAAGGATTCCATGAGGTGTATGGTCGCTGATCATTAGCACAGGGATTAGGGCATCTCAAAAAATTACATGAGTGTAAGGTATTGAACAATTCTACTTCTTTATAGCTGCTAGAATTTAATAAAGGGTGTTTAAAGCAGGGTTGGCAAACTGGGCCCAGCCCAGAAAAACTTTGCCCGGATTTTTCTGGGCGGGTCCACCAACAAAAATCCACTGGGTTTTTGCAAATAAGTGGGTTTTTGTTAAAAATTATTTATAATTTACAAATCCGATCTATAAAGTATAGAAAACACCTTAACTTTAAAGAAAAAACTCTTATTGTTATTTTCTAGAAAATAGTATTTAAACATAAAAAGTAACTACAGTTATAAATATAAAAGCAAGTTTATCTTCTATAATTGGTTCAGTTTTCCTTTTCCTGTAAAGCCGAACGATATTTTTGTTTAACAGTGGATATAAATGTTGCCCAGAATCAATATTTAACTAATTAAATTGTTTAGTTTTAAAACTTTATAATTTTATTTTAATTTTAGTAGCAACATAATTATAAATCTAATAACATAAAATTTTCTTCTATAACCGTTTCAACTATTAAAAAACTTAAAAAAAAAAAAAAAAAAAAAAAAAAAAGATAAAGCAGTGCAACTTATTTTTATAATTAAAACTAGTTGGCATAAGTGGACTCTGCTCAGTTCCCCATTATATATATGTTCTCATACATTTCTAGTACAGGACATTTTCTTAACATGATTATCATGTTAAGATAAATGAATCGACTAAACACTTGACACAATGAAATCCCCACCTAATAGGCTATCCACCATTCATTTTGATATATTTATCTTATATTCTAATCTATTAATTTATTTTATTAGGACCAATTTCGTAGTTTTGTTTTCATGCTACTATTTCCAATGCAACAATCCTCAAAATGTTAAAAGGCATATTTATATGGGATATCGCCCCATTTTACTATGTTGATAAATTCTTAAATTACGAGTAACTTGCAAAATTTTCCTATTAGAATATTTGTAGTCAATTATGTTCAAACAAGTATCATAAATGTTATTTTGAAGTTGTCTGATATATTTATGATCCTCAAAATGGGCATTTATGCTCAATTCTGCCATTTTAAGTAAATTGTAAATTCCAAATAATTTACGAATTCTTTTAATTGGAAAATTTATACTCTATGATATTCATGCCAGTACTTGCAAAATTTTCAAAGTAGCATGTTTCTAGTTACTGATGTTCATTCCGACATCAAAACGCATATTTTAAAACTGGTCTCACATTTTTTCATAAAAATTTTCCATTTAATGCAAAATTTTTCTTAAATGTAAAATTTTGCCCTACTTTCCCATGTTAAGAAAAGCATAAATTTTTAATAACTTACAAAGTTTTTTAATTCGAATATTGCAAATGAATAGGGTTCTTGCCAGTGTCGAAAGTAATATTTTAAAACTGATCTGACTTCTATGTGATAATTTGTTCTTGAGACATCGTGTACACAGACTAACGGACTAACAAACTAATACGCACCATACAAATTTTGTCATTTTTCGAATTCCTTACACGTGAAAATGTGTAAAAATGAAAAAAAAAAAAAAAAAAAAAAAATGAGGTCGAAAATTTTCACGATTTTTTAAGTTCTCCATCTATAGTATGATGTGGAACTGAAAAATTTAAGTAATATGTATTGTACTTAAGAATTTAAATTTGTTTATTTTATCAGTTATTGTTATTAAGAATATTTATTTTGAATAAGCATACATTGAAATAAAATATAGCTTAATCTTACTAATTAACACTATTTTAATATTTGAATCAAACCAATTTTTATTTCTAAGATAAATATTAGATTAATTATTAATTAGTAGTTTAATATAATTAGGTGTATTACAACTAATATGCTAAATAACATGTATCTAACATTGCAATGCAAATGTATTCAAACAGAAACCCACAAATACCCAGAAAAACCCAAGTGGGTTGGGTTTTTCTAGAAAAACCCGGGTTTTTGCCAACCCTGGTTTAAAGAGAACACTGACATTTATGTTGAGGATGGAGAAAGATTGGAAATCACATGACTTTTGCATTGCATTTGATCACCGAGTGTTAGAGTGGAGGGAAAGGGGGAGTGTTCTAAAAAAGTATATGAGTGAAAGATATTGAACTATTCAATTTCTTTATAGTTTCTACAATCTATTTAAGTAAATTGGAAAAAAAAAAATGTCATACCGTAAAATTCCGATAGTACCCCCCCCCCCTCCTGAAATTTCACGTACTTTACTTTTTCGGAAAATTCTGTTTATAACCCTCCTCCCTTACTTTTGGCGGCTAAGTCCGCCATTATTTCATTTTTCCCATGATCATTGCAAACATACTTTTTTTGTAACATCTGAAGTCATATGTTTATTTAGAAACTAATTTGCATGTAAACGTATCCAAGTGCTATTTTTGCTCATCTTTTTAAAGTAAAATAACTCCAAATAAAAAAATGCTGCTTTGTTTACATTCTTTAAACTCCAAAACATTAACTGCTATTCGTAAGCGACCATTGCTTTCACAATCTTGTTTATGCAACTATGTTTTTGCGATCATAACTTTTTTCTAAATTTTAAATTCTCTTTTTACTTTTAAATCTTTAAATAACATTAATAGTTATTGTTCACCCTGTTCTGTTCTTGCATATCAGTTAATTGTTAATAGCAGTGCAATTAACTGTTTGTTTAACTGTCAGTGAATCTTCTAGCGACTTCGCAATTTGTTTATAAGAGGGGGGAGATGTTGCACGTGTACATCACATGTTCATTATTCGGTTACATTTTCTTTTTCAAAATTATGTTTATTAATAAAATTTAATAAATAATAATCAATATTATTGTTAATATAATTTAGTAGCTATTATATATATAATTAATAAAATTTATGTTTTTGGAAAAGATTGTGAAACTTCCGATTATAATCCCCCCCCCCCCTTACGAATTCGTCATACATTTCTGGAAACTTTCAATTATAACCCCTCCCCCCCAGTTTTGACAAATTTCCCATTGAAAAATAAAAGGAGGTTACTATCAGAATTTTACGGTATATATTGAGGATGGAGAAAGATTAGAAATCAGAACGATTCTGCAAAGAATTTGTATGTCGTCTGTTTAGTTTGTGAATTTTAGAAAAGTGGAAAAGACATAACTAATATTGTGTGACTAAACAAAGAAATTTTTCATTGAAATGAATAGGAATGAATCAGGACTTCACTAAAAGGACGTATAAATCTAAATGATGTATAAATTGGGTTTTTCTGTATATAAAATGGAAATTTTGTGGTTACGATAACTTTCGACATAATACTCAAAATTGAATTGAACCAAAGTTACACAGCAAACTTATCTTACAAATATCTTAGACGAGTTCATTAACTAAGTTGCTCTGCAGCTTGTTTTCAAGTGAAGGCTACATGAAAATTTCAAATCAACAGTTAAGACCGCATTTGCTTGAATTTTCATGTTCAGATTGACCACATAAAGGTCTCAACCAAGTGTTTATTAATGAATTTTATCTGCCATTTTTAACAAAATGACCGATATCTTAAGTACAGCCATTTCAAATCAGGCTACCACTTGTAAATTTATCATCAGAATAACTTTTGAAATACTGAATCAGTTCAAGTTGGACAATGAACTTATCACACAAATATCTTGGATGAATTTTGTTCCAACATTTACCTAGTTTCCAATTTGCAGCCACTTCAAATCAGGCTGCTACTTGAAAATGTGCCACCACGATAACTTTTAGAATACTAAACTGGTTCAAATTAAAGTTGGGGAGTGAACTTAATACAGTTCAAATATCTTGGATAAGTTTGCTAGGCAACTTGCTCCACCATTTTGTTTCCAAGTGGCAACCGCTTAAAATTTTTTTATTACAATAACTTTTGTAATACGGAATCAGTTTGAATCACATTTGCACAGTTGACATATCATTCAAATATCTTTGATAAGTTCGCTGGTCATCTCAGTCACTCTGTCCTTTTGTTTCTAAATGGTGGCCACTTGAAAATTATCACAGTAACTTTTGAACCGATTTGCTTAACACTCCATGTATACATAGCCATCATTAATAAATCCACCAAATTCATTAATAAATTGTACCTGCCATTTTGTAAAAAATGATGGCAACTTGATAAGAAAAGATAAATCAACCTAACCTTCCTATGAGCCGGAAGGACTTGTTTTAATTTTTTGATCAATAACCTCTAAAAAGTAATGATATCAGTACAAAAACCCTTAACGGGTTAAAAGTTGTGACGCAGCTACTTTATCACTATAAGAATTTGAAATATGGGTCTTAAAAATAATGATATCAAATTTTAAGTGACGCTTTTCTATTAGTTAAAATATACATAGATTTTCTTATTTGATCATTTGCTTTTTTCTGTTATTTATATTTACAGTGCAAACATAATATTTTTAACTTCAAGATAAGACAGATATATAAAATATACTCACTGATGCTTTTTCATTTGCATTTTAATTTCAAAATAACAGTTTTAAGAGGAATGATATAAAAATTCCAGTCACGCCTTGATGTCATTTTAAAAGATTTGTTTTTAGATTCCATTAAAATTACCTTTGTTTTGTCTAATAAAGTATATTTACACATTGAAACAGTGCTATTAATTTTGAAATATACTGTCAAATAATCACACTTTCACTGAGTTCGCATTATAAATTAAAATTATTTATTTCAATAAATCGATTTGTCTTTTGCGTCACGCTATCCAAAACTGCAAGTAAAATTTGTGCAAATGTTTTCTTTGCATCACACTATTTCTTTGCACAAATTCTCACTTAGTTGGGTACTATGATACAAAGTAGCATTTGCATATATTTTACTCACAGTTTTGGATAGCGTGACGCAAAAGACAAATCGATTTATTGAAATAAATAATTTTAATTTATAATGCGAACTCAGTGAAAGTGTGATTATTTGACAGTATATTTCAAAATTAATAGCACTGTTTCAATGTGTAAATATACTTTATTAGACAAAACAAAGGTAATTTTAATGGAATCTAAAAACAAATCTTTTAAAATGACATCAAGGCGTGACTGGAATTTTTATATCATTCCTCTTAAAACTGTTATTTTGAAATTAAAATGCAAATGAAAAAGCATCAGTGAGTATATTTTATATATCTGTCTTATCTTGAAGTTAAAAATATTATGTTTGCACTGTAAATATAAATAAAAGAAAAAAGCAAATGATCAAATAAGAAAATCTATGTATATTTTAACTAATAGAAAAGCGTCACTTAAAATTTGATATCATTATTTTTAAGACCCATATTTCAAATTCTTATAGTGATAAAGTAGCTGCGTCACAACTTTTAACCCGTTAAGGGTTTTTGTACTGATATACTTACTGTTAAAAAATTGCAGTGAGTGTTACAGATATCTTGGGGGGGGGGCGGGGGGCGGAATAAGAAAAGTAGTTGATATTATATCGCCATGCTACCTATTTATATGAAATGTTGTATGACTATTACTTACTTCTTTTATCAAAATTATAATGAAAGATACATGTAGTTGAAAAAAGGGGGGCAAGTGAGTGGGGCAGATGAAAAATAAAATAATATTCTTAAATAATACTTATTATCGATTTTTTTATTGACATTTTGTGTAACTATCAATTACTTTTAATGAAAAACTACTGTGAAGATTACATGTCTGGGTGGGTGGGGGCTGGAGACAGAAGGATAGAAAATGAATGTTTTATACCCCATTGCTTTTTATTTTAATAACATGCATCATAAATATCATTTAATTTTCAGGAAAATTTACGTTGACTGTTATATATATTTTTGGGGATATGAAGGGAGCAGAAGAAAAAAATGATTCATATATACCACAATGCTACCAATTTTAATTAAAATTTCTACAGTTATCACCTACTTTTAATGAAAAATTATGGTGAATGTTACCTATACTTGGGGGGGGGGGGGGTGAGCAACGGGAACAGGGAGGGAAAGAATGTTATTTTTAAATCACACCGCTTCACATGTATAGAACTTTTTTTATAAATATCATTTATTGTTTATGAAAAATTCTAGAAAGGGATGCGTATCGTAGTATCTTTCAGTTCCTAAGTTAGTATGCAAAAATTCAATGTATTATTATTATCAGACATTAGTTAAAAAGATGAAAAATTGTAAAAAGATTATTCTGAAACAGAATTTTTTTGTTTAATCTGTCCCATCCTCCCCCGTCCCCCCACTACGTAAAACAAAAAAATTTCGCTATCGTTCATGTTTAGCAAGTATTTTGCAAGTTACACTTAAGAAAAGTACCCTTTTTTCCAGATCGCGGAAAAAAGGGCACTTTTCACAATAACTGCTTGTGAAAGATATGTGTCATGGAAATTATTTAAGGGGTTCTAAGAGGGAGAGGAAAAGAAAATGATGGTATGATGTAAAAAAACATTATTTAATTTTCTCTGCACGTTAACCTCTAGATTTTTTTTTTTTTTTTTCATTCATACGTGTATTTTACAAGCAGCAATTGTAAAAAGCGCGGAAATTTTCAACATGTAAAACACATGCTAAATATCAATGAGAGTGCACATTTTTTATTTCTACGGCGGTGCGGGGGGGTTGGTTGGTTGGTTGGTTGGGTTTTACGTCGCACTGATGCTGCGCAGATGGGCAATGGGCGACGGTCTGGGACACACCCCTAGAGATGGTCCGGAGACATGCCATCACAATTTTGATCCTCCACGGAAGGGATGGCTCTCCCGCTTCGGTGACCCCCAGAGGTATAATTTTTAATGGGAACATGGAGGACATTGCGGCCACGACAGATTTTACGTGCACCAGCCACCATTAGTGTACACGGTCTTTGGCCGGCTCGAGTACCGAACCCGCAATCTTCCAATTACGAGCCCGGCGCTCTACCGACTGGGCTACCGGGGGGGGGGGGGGGGGGGAAGGACAGATTAAAAGATATATATTTTTTTTTTATCTTTCTATTTATTTATTTATTATTTATTTTACAGATTTAAATCATGCATTGAATTTTTGCGTACAAACTTATGAAGAGGCAGAAACTGATACGCAACCCTCACTGTGAGGTTTTATAAAGAAGTAAAATTTCATTAAATCGACAACAGGGTGGTGTAAAAATATATTCTTTCCATGTGCCCTCTACCTCTCAGTCGATAATATAACCCTCTCTGCAATTTGATAAACAATAAGAGATATTTATACAAAATTTCCTATAAATGTAAAGCAAAGTGATTTAAAAAGAACTACCCCCCCCCCCCCCCTCAGTATTCCACCTCCCCGCTCTCCTGAGTATATGTAACACTTTTGAAAATTTTCATTCAAAGTAGGTAATAGTTGTTATAATTAATTTAATTTTTATGATTACATGTTATTATTAAATTGTTAGAATTAATTTTTTAATTTTTTTCCCATTTTAACTACTTTTTATTCTATTCATTTATTTACTTACTTATTAATTTAGTCCAATTGAGTTCATTGTAATTTTTATGTAGTATTAAGCTTTTCATTTTAAATTATTGATAAATAAAGAGTGCGTTACGAAAGACGATTCATATTATATGTAATTATAAATTGAATTATTGTACATGCAAATATCGACATATTTATATATACATGTAAACTTTACATTTTTTAATTACTTTCAAATTTTTTAATACATAATAATAATAAAAAGTTGTCTTTTATTAGAGAATACCCTTCTCTATTCTTTTCAATTCTATTCTATATGCATTATTCTTATTTTGAAAATCTATTATTTTACCACTCTCTATAAGGGAATGTGAAAAAAACATTTACTACTACTACTAAGGATAATAATAATTTTAGCTTATTTGGTTACTCTGAACTTTGAACGAAAGGATTTATTATTATTATTATTTTATTACATTTAAACGAAAAAAATATTTCATTACTGTACAGTCGGTAACAAAAGTGTCCGACCACTAGCAAAAATTCCTATATAAAAAAAGTACTCTTAATACAGTTTTGCTAACTAAATCCTTGTCGAATCCTGGTTTTAGACTGACTAAGAACAGGGTTCAACAAGGATTTATATATCAAAACAGTATTAAGTGCACTTTTTTTACATAGGAATTTTTGCTAGTGTTCGGACACTTTTGTTACCGACTGTAAGATTCTTAATAAGTAATAGCTACAAAAATTAATTTTAATATAAAGCATTATACATAAATTATTTTTTTCAACCAATTAATATATTTTGTTTTGTACCGTATCAATTAACTAAGGGTAAAAAAGGATTAAATAAATAAAAATAAAAATAAATAAATTAAATTAAATTAAAATTAAAATGACATTATATGGTTTATTACTTCCAAATTATTATTAGGTAAGAGCGAGAAAAAGTTGTTTTTATAATAATAAATTATTTTATTATATAAATAAATCAATTACATTTTTAAACTTTCGCATATGACATTTTTAAAGCAATCTCCATTAAAAAAAAAAAAAAAAAAAAAAAAAACATATATATATATATATATATATATACAGTCGGCTGCAAAATTATTCGAGCACTAGCAATAATCCTTGCTAAAAAAAGTATACTTAATACAGCTTTGTTAAATAAATCCTGGCCGAGTCATGTTCTTAATCAGTTTAAGAACATGATTCGACAATAGGAATTATTGGCTAGTGCTCGAATAATTTTGCAGCCGACTGTATATATATATATATATATATATATATATATATATATATATATATATTTATCAATCTGTGTATATTTTTTCCCCATCATGCAATAAGTATGGAGATCTTAGGCAATCATAAAAAATTTCATCCTTTTTTTTTTTTTTTTTTTTTTTTACTTTTCTACAAGTTTTGAGGTGTGAGAAATCTAAAAATCACAAAACTGATATGGTTTATCCGTTTGTGTGTTAGTTAATTAATATATGTACTCGACATAATAAGAATTTTTTTTTATTAAAAACTTCTTATACATTAAGAAATTTAAAAATAATAAATTTTTAGTTTTAGTTTTAAAAATAAATTTTAATTTTAAATAAAATTTTCAAAAAGTTAAATTTTTCATATTTGAATATATATATATATATGTATATATATATCTTACAAAAGCATCTTTTAACACATACATACATACACACATATATTATATACACACACATATGTAATCATAAGTCATTATTTTAATTCTTTAATTCATAATATATATGATTGATTTAGTTCATATATATTTGGTTTTTAATTATCAGTAATTATTATTGTTTTTTTAACCTAATAATAAAAATACTTCTTTATCCTGCTCCACCAGTTTTAAGCCGTGGTGGCCTCTGCTCCTTCTTAGTTTTGTTTGAGTTTCATTTGTTTGAAATACTGCCTTTATTTCACATAGTTTTTAGTTTTTATACTAAACATGTGTTGTGTACTCATCACATACTCACTCTAAAACATTCTTACAAGCTTTTAAAACGCATTTTTATTTATGTATGTTCTTTTATTACTTTTTATAGTGACCTTTTTCCCGCATAACTTTCTTTCCGGTGAATTTTCTTCCGGTGACTTTTTTTCGTGACTTCTTTCTCAGGTGACACCGTTTATACGTTTTTTAAGGGACCATTCCAGAAAAACGTACAAATGAAAAAATCGTACTACTGAAATTTTGTTTTAACACATTAATACATAATAAAGGATTATATTATTATTAAAAATCAAATTAATTTTCATGTTTTCCTTTACATTTGTTCGACTAAGATAATTTTTAATGAAATTTAAAATAATTTTAAAAAGTAGGATAAATTTTTAAAATAATTAAAAATGTAGAAATTCAGGAAATTTCCTAAAAATTTTGATTTTAACCTTTAAAGACAGTCTTTCGTTTTCTAAATAAAGATGATGTTTTTGCAAACGGTTAAAGAAAAAAAAAACTGCTTTGTCTCTCCAACAGCAAGATGTCAAATAAGAATAAGCATGATAAGAAATAAGAAAATCTTCTGGTATCCTATTCAAATTTACCCAAAGGAAGTGAGTAATAAACCTTTAAGTTTACAAAATGCCTATGAAGTTGTGAGACTTTTTTTTTTTTTTTTTTTTTTTTTTTTTTTTTACAAGTTATCAGTTTTCTTTCTCTCAAAGAAATCCTGTCCACTTTTATACTTACCAATTCACCCAGTCCCGAATGCTTGCTTCTGAATGTTTCTCTACCCTCCCCCCCCCCCCACTTTGCAGGCTATCAGCCCTACTTGGGCGTTATTGAGTTGCGCTTAAGAATAGGAGGTACTACTCAATTGCGCTTAGGGCCTTCATTCTCCATCAGTTGCGCCGAGATCATAGCCCCCCCCCCTCCCCTCCCCCCCCAAAAAAAAAGCATAAACGCATCAATTGCGCTCGTAGGCTTTTGAAAAAATCAGAAAAAAAAAAAAAAAAATTCTAAATGATTTTGACTATTCAAATTTGCATAATTTGTCGATAAAGCTTTCTGATAATCATTAATATTTGTTTGTTTTAATTTTTTGAAAGCTTTTCAGGAATAAATTTGTTTTTCAAAACACATTTTGCATACCAGAACAAATTGTTCAGCTTATTCTGTCATAAGTTATTGATGGTATGAGATTTTTGGCTTTCTTTTTGAAGTACTTATGTTTCATTTAAATGGGAAAATATTTTGAAAACTTTACAGGTAAGACAAAACTAAATAAAAATATGGCGTATATTCAATATTTAAACTTAAAACGTCTTCACAGACCATAAAATTCAATCCAGCGCAACCGTTTTCGAAAGGATTTGGCATTTCTTCATCAGGTGCAATAAACATGTGCTACTGCCTTGGAGGCAAAAGCAAGACTTGCTTTTATTTGTGTAATATAAATATTTCTTTAAATAAATAATATAATATAAACATTTTTTTAATTGTTCTTGTTTGAATTTATTGGAGCCTGTTATCTTTACCCAGGAGATAACATGAGAATAAGTAAATATTTTTTTTCCTTCCTAGAAATTATCATTCGTTACCTTCCGGTATACAAGAGGGGGGGGGGGACAATGAACGTTATCAGTAATTTTTCTTGCGAGCGCAATTGATTTATTTTTAACAATGGGGGATTAACGTAAACACAATTGATGTGTGCTCGTGTACTTAAATGATATTTTAAACTTAGGAAAAGCTGTATTACGATACCTGACAGGATACTTCATTTCGTATATGCTCGCCTTTTCTCTCTTTTATAGCTAACCATGTAAATCTATCTTTTACTTTATTTGAAGTATGACAATGTCCCAATTGAAAATACCTCAATGTCATGACAAAATATTTCTTTGTCCTACCAAACACTAATATTCATTATGCAATGCCTTTTTTTTTTTCTTTCGATTGTACAGTATTATTATTGTAATTATTATTATTATTATTATTTATTTTTATATAAATATTGGAAAAATATAATTCAATAAATTAAAATTGAGTTTTTCCGTAATGCACTTTTTAAAAGAAATTTTCTTATTTTATAAATTAATTTTTCTTTTCTTAAGATTTTTTTTTAGCTGGTAGTTAGCTCGAATATTGTGCTAACTTAGCATTTCATTACCTAGATAAATGTTTCTGAAGACTACATATATCATGTCGACCAAACAAAACTCTATCTCCTAATTTTTTTCAATAATACGATCATTTTTCATTAAAGTATATGCTTCGCAAATCGCAGGTGCCATTTTTACCGGTGCCATTATTACCGGGTGCCATTATTACCGGTGCCATTTTTACCGGTGCCATTTTTTCCTACATTCGATGTATGCATGTCGTGGATTAAGAAGATGCTCGGTAAAAATGGCAACGGAAAAAATGTAACCGGAAAAAATGGCAACTGGGGGAAAAGGCAGAGGTAAAATTGGTAGCAATAACATGTATATTTTGAAATTGAAGATAAGATTTACTTTTTTGTTTTCAAACTATGGAATAGAGCAGGCGCACGTTACGTCACTGAAATAAACATTGAGAGATGATTCTGCACGGGCTTTAAAATGTAGGCAAAAAGTGGGATAAAGCACCATTGCTTGACGTTACAAGTTTAGCTATGTACTTCCATTTCTCCAATATTTTTAACACGTTTTACATTTCTGCTAAGATTTAACCATTGTTATTGCTTGTTATATAAATGGATATTATGTGGTAGCCTTTAATTGCAAAATCTGTATTAAAATACTTTAAATGTAAAAATATTTTTTCTATGGAAGATTATAGAAAATAAAAAATATATTATTTGATATAAAAATATAATTAAATATACTGCATTTATTAAAAATCAAAATGATTATAAATAAAATTAATTTGTTCGATAGAACAATTTGAGCTTTTAATTGAAAAATCTATTTCTAAATACTTTTAATATACATTTTTTCCCCCTATAAATAATTAAAAATTAATGAAAAAAAATTATAAAATTTAGAAAGTATTGTTTTGACTTTTAATAGAAAAATCTATATTAAAATACTTTTAATATTATTAAAACATTTTATTTTCTATGAACAACAATAACAACAACAATAATAATAATAAAAGCTAGTTAAAACAAATCATTCATTACAACATTCTAATTAAAAATAGTAATTTATTTATTAAAAATGTATTTTTTTATAATTAAATTAGTTGAAATTACTTAATACTATTTCTTTTCTTTTTTTTTTTTTTTTTTACTTTTAATTAAAAAGCCTATTTCAGTAGCCGAGCGGTTCTACTCTCCAAGCTGATAGACTGGTGTTAGTGCTGGTGTTTGGGGAAGGAAGCCGATTGACTATTCTTTCCGGGATCCCAGACCGACATATATTTTCTAAAAATCTGGAGATTTCAAAAAACGTAATTCCATCGAAAACCGGAAGTTGAAAATTTTTACGAATCCAATACTTTCTTTTGACTATAAAGACTATAAAAGAAAATAAAAATGCAATAACTTAATTTGTGATGCTAAATTTACTACTCATAGAGAATCAGTGCTTCAGATGATTGATTATTAAAGTTATTTTGTAATTAATGCGAATGCCTATCTTCAATGTAATCATCAATTATTATTATTATTATTATGATTTTGTACTTAAGGTAAGCAATCATAATAAGTATTAAAATTTAATTATTATATTTAAAAATATAAATTCATAATAATTCTTTATATACTACTATTAAATAACAAACCAAATCCACCTTTGAAACATTAAAATTTTAAAATATTATTCTTAATTATTATTTTATGTAATAATATTACGTAAATATTCACTTGTCTAGACTAAATTTGCACGAATCAAAATTGTATACTAAAATTTCGATTGTATGTCTTTTTAATATTTTATGTCAGACCTTTCAAAGAGGTGTGTTCTATATACAATATACTTTTTGTTCATTTCTTTAAATCTTTTTATACGACATGACAACAAGATTCATCTAGAAAGGAAAGCAAGATTTTAACATCTGTAAAGAAGGTAAAGGGGTTTTTCCGAATAGAAGGAAATATCATGAATTCTGGCCTTTTGAAATCATCCTTATGTATTCAATGTTCAAAGAGTAGTTATATAGTAGTAGGGCTATAAGGAGAAGGGCTATAAGGAGAAGGGCTACTATAATGATTGTGAAGTGTGAGGCGAGAATACAAAAGCAGAGGGTAACTCAATGACATTGCCAGATGAAAGAAACAACTGAAAAACGCTTCTAGAAAAATTATTTCCTACCTAAAATTCCTGTCATTGTCGACACAAAGAAAACCTTTCTGTTTATCCATGCTCAAAAAGTAAAATTAGCCTCCAATCTCCACCCATCCACAACTCTTTATATTTAAATTTAACCATTAACTTTTTTTTTTTAAATTTAATTTACTTATTTATTTATTTTAAATAACTAACATTGATATAAAATCGCACAAATATTGAATACGTGAATAAATATATTAATAAAGGCTAAAATTACACACACACACACACACACACACACATATATATATATATATATATACGCATTTATATCTGACGGCGAAAAATGTTATCAGTGCCACAGATGAAATATATTTTACTCTTGAGATATTTTTAGTATATAATTCACTAGTAAGAATTCTCAAATTATCCTTTTTCGTTTTCTTTTATTTTATTACCCTTTTTTATATGTTTATTGTTGCCATTTTTTCCGTTGCCGTTTTTCCTGTTGCCATTTTTTCCGTCTGCCATTATTTCCGTTGCCATTATTTCCGTTGCCGTTTTTTCCGGTGCCATTTTTACCTAAATTCGAATTTTTAATCCGCGCTGTTTGTGCTGAGAGAGATAGCTTAATTTGCTTTGATAATATAACTAAAACTTCTTTAATTCTGAATCTTTGTTATAGTTTGTTGCACTTTGGATTTTTTTTTTTTCCTGACAATAACAAACGTTAATCACGTAAATTTTTAGAAATTATAAGATAAACTGATTTATTATTGAAACTTCAATAAAATATTGTGGATAATCGTTTCAAACAATGATCCTGATAATATTTACATTTAAAAACTTATGAATAAATGTCGCGTGTGTTTTAAAATATATGTACATACAGTAATTTTATTTTATTTTAATATAAGAATTTTTTAAATAAATTAGGAATGTGTATACAAAAATTTAATTTTTTTTTCTTAAGTACATATTTTAAAGATAATTATTAATTCAATTAAAATCTTTTTGGCTACTAATTATAATTGCTAATAAGCACTATTTTTTTTAATAGTTTCATTTCATTTCATTTATTTATTTTTTATTTTTATTTATTTATTTTATTTTATTTTATTGTTAAATCCTTGAGCTCAGTTAAAATTGAAAGTGCTTAATAAACATATATCACAAGTTTCCTTTTTAAATTTCATTTTTAAGATAAACAGTTAACCCCAAATTCCTGTTTGCATTTCAATGTGTCTGCTAGCTTTTATTGATCTTGGAAAGTAATACTTTATTATTTAAAACATAGGCATTTCAAAACTCTGAATCAGTGTAAGTGGACACTAGATTAATAAGAATTTAGGAACATTTTAAACTTATTAACTAGTATGCCAGGCTGCAGACAGAAAAAATGTTTTTTATTGTTTTTTTTTCTTTTTTTTTCTTATCGGGAGGGATGGGGGGGGGGGGATTGAAGCTTCAGCACAGAATATTGAGTATTAAAAATGACATATAACTCAAAATTTCGCAAATCTTCAAAAATCCCCCTCCTTTCCCTGGCCTTGCTACTAGCCTTGCTACTTATATTAAAATTATCTGTGTGTATGGGAGTCAGTTTGTTTTGTCATATTGTTGTATGGAAAGGGGGGACTGAGATCAACTAAATTTTGTATACATGTGTACCATTACAAAATCGGATTGGGTATTTTTTCTGTTTGAGGACTGATATTTTACTATCTAGCAAGTTTATTTCATGGATCTGTAATAAACTGTCTAATTATGTCTAAAACATTTAACTAAAGTAGAAGCAATTACGAAAAAGTAAATAAAAAACTTAAGAAATTTTTAGAATGTAACAATAATAATGTATATATTAATAGATTCAAACCAAATAAATTTATAAATATTTATTATAATTTTTTTTAATTATTACAGATTTCTTCTTTATGAATTGTGTAAAGGACAAGGCCATACGCAAGGGGAGGGGGCGCACCTTCGAAATTCTATAGATTGTCGAGAATTATACAGTTATTCTTTATTTTTAACACTACTTATTTTATAGCCTTATTATGTTCTAAAGTCTGAACCCTCCTCTGAAATTTTTTTCTAGCTGTAGCCTTGGTGAGAGAAGATCTTGAATTGTTTAGTCCTGAGATAGCACTATTCTTAGTTCTCGCCATGTGTGTGATTTAGCAAACTGCATGGCAGCTATGAAGCACAAACAGAAAAGTTTTTTTGTATATGAAACCTGATTTTCAATTTTACTTTTGAATTATTTTATGTTTTCCAAAATCTCTGGAAAGTGATGTCATGGTAAAGACAATATGTATATTTTCACATGTAGATAATGAATATGAAAAAACATTGTGAAATTCGCATCATTTTAAGATTTTATCATATCTTAAAATGATAATTATTAAAGATTACGATTTGATAAATTCTTAATAATTTATCACATCTTAGGATTTTATCAAACCTGTGGGAAAGGGAAATGACATTATGGTTTTGAGGCAATATATATTTACATGTGAAAATGAATGTAAAAGAATGTTTTGTGAAATTGACATCATATCCCCCCTCCAGAAAAAAAAAAAAAAAAAAAGAGCGTTTGTTTGTATCTATTTTTAAATAATTGAAATTATAGCTATAATAAAGAATTTACTTTTACGAATAATATCTGTATTTCACATAGTAATTGACCTCAGTTTTGAATTCAATATACCAGGTTGAATCTGTCAGCAAGTGTTAGTTTGTATGGTCAAATTTTTTATGGGTTGCGAACAGACTGGTGGTGTTCACCAGAGGGGTCGGGTTGTCATAGGCAATTGTGATTATGAGTTTGCTGTATTAAAAAAAATTTCTGATCTATGTACAGTTTGTTTGGTAGTATTTGCAGTAATCAGATTTGTTTAAAGCAACATATTGGTGGCGAATATTGTACACACCGTGACACCCCCAAGTACAAGTTTACTATGGCCGAATATTCCGGAGGCCAGTAATTTGAAAGAATGATTAACTAGCTGCTTAAAAAGGTGGATATTTTCGAAAGTACAAAACATATTAGGAGGAGCAAGAAAGGGGGGGGGGCAAAAGTACTAAAATGTCAAAATAATGTATTGAAAATTGGTATCATTAGGTTTTTAAAACCAGATAAATCATATGCCATTCACATTTTTTACGAATATTTTGGAGAAAGACATGGAAAACCAAGAACGTCTTCATTCTTTTACATTTTGCAAATTTTTGAATTCCGATATTCAGGTCACATTTTGTTCTAAGATTTTTTAAATGGTAGTCGGATTGGAATTATGCAACTTTCAGAGAAAACCACGGTAAAATCAAGCACAAATCTTTTTTATAACAATGTTTACACCACTTTTGTATCTCAGCTTCCATTTAACAAAATTTCATAAATAATATATCATTTTAAAACTTATTGGAATTGAAGATTAGATGTCAAAAATCTGTTAGAAGGCAGCTCTTTCACATTGTAAAATTTCGATAACTTCAATTCTAATTATGATTGAATTACTTATAAGACATCATTCCAAAATTATTTAAAAATACTTTTATTGTAGACTTTCAAAACGGCCTAATCGTAATCAAAACAGTAACGAGCTGCAACCAAACTAACCGCGAAAGCGAAACAAACTCATTGCGGCTCCTCCTCCTCCCAGCTCCTAGCTCTCATTTTCTCCGGTACCACCTGTACGTATAATAAACTCGCCCGCTTCATAGAGAGCCGATTTGAGAAACAAGCGATAGTTTTTTTCATTCCCAGTGTTGCCAGATAGAAATTTGAATTTCCCCCCAAAACACAGTTGATTTTTCCCCAAAATGGCACAATTTTCAAAAATTTTCCCCAAATGATATATATATATATATATATATATTTTAAACGATACTGTGAGATGTTTTAAGGTGTTAAGCTTATGTGACATTGATCAACTCACTATACACAAACTGATGACAGATATTAACATGCAATATTTGTAAGTATTTAAATATAAAATTGAAATTTAGGAATGGTACTCATCACAATTCGACAAGAGAAGTGACACAACTCAAAAATTCAGTATTTAAGAAAAATCAACGTAAAAAATGATATTATAAAACATGAATTAGCTTGTAGTAAAACACAACTATCCTCAGGGGGGATAAACTGCGAAACAGAGAGACGCTTTTCATGCACGTTGGGGCACTTCATACACATTTTCAATGACATAACCACAAAATTGCTATTTCTTGACTTTATTTCTTTTTGACGTAGTGCGACGGGTTTCCAACTAAAGTAAGGCTAGAAGCATAATAAAGCAAAAGCAGGAATCTTAAACTTAATGTACTTGGTAAATGACAGTGTAGCCTTCCTTTTCTTTCTTTCTTTCTTTTTTTTTTTTTTTCGTGGTAGTAACTTTTATCTTTATGATACGTCTGTTACTTTATTGCAAAAAGTACATGCATTTAACAGCCTGTTTTAGTTCATTAAGGCTGGGATTGCTGTTGTGTTTCGGTCGTACGACTGATCTTAAAACTTACGTTCGATCGTAGAGCAATGGACGAGTCATAAACTAGCTTAACTTGGTATCAGTGATGCCAGATGGTCGAAAATAATTTCCTCAAACAGGTCTTCAAATTTCCCCAAATCAGGGGTTTTTTTTTTCGAAAAAATCCCCAACTTGATTTCTACTAAAAAGGGAAAATAAAAATTAAAAAATATATATATATCAAGCAGATTTTTCTATGATTTAAGCTCAGATTTTTCCCCAAATGAAGGCAATTTTTGAAAAAAATCCCCAAATAACAATAAAGCCATTGAAAATCTCTAGTCGTAGGGATAAATCATTACGTTGCCAATATTGACAGAAAGTTGAAGAACTCCCCAGATCTGTCCCCAAAAATTTTAGAATTCCTCAAAAAAGTCCCCACAAACATTTGGTCCCCAAAATTGTCCTCAGAAATCCCAAAAATGTAGACAAAATCCCCAATCTGGCATCACTGCTTGGTATGGCGGTGTGGTGCCTCCAGCGTAAGTCGTGTGTAAGAGAAACAAACCAGCCAAATGAAGGTGCTATGTTGTAACTGCGAGCTCATCCACGTCTGTTTTGGCGCAACTGAGATGATTGTAAGAAAGTGAGACACTACAATATGAATTAATCTTTTTTTACAATGTAAAACATAATATCCGTATTTAGTTAACTTCAGAACGCATAATTATAATAAAAACTCATCTAACCTACCAATATTTTATTTATCATATAAGTAAGAAAAAAAAAAAAAATTATCATTTCTCAGCAATTTTCCTGGACAAGGTATAGTTTCCTTTAATACCTTTTCAGGTTGCGCACGTTGGTTTAGCCTTTCGGAGTTTTACGGATTTTTCTTGCGCAAGAACTTGCGCAAGAACGGGATCGGACTCTTAAGAGAGGTCTCTCATGGAGAGCATTCCCTCCAGGTTCAAGACCCAGGCGTAGTTGGCGCTACAGATTGCGCACTTTTTATTCAACTGTCACCAGAAATTTTAAGAAGTGATATAATCGACGTTTCTTCGCTTTAATGTATATCAAATGCCACTTCTAAAACTTTTTGGTGGCTAGTGAATAAAAAAATCTGGCAACACACAAGGATGGGCGGCAAATCGACCAACTAGCGACTACTAGCGGGTTAACTACAAAAGCACAATCTAGTTTTGGGTGCTCTGTATTTTTTATGCAAATTGCATACACTGAAGCGTACTTAAATATATCACAGTAATAGAACTGTATACTACCATTTGAAACACACTTCGAAGAATTCCAGTTATAGATCCTAATAAATCGAAATTCTTTTGTATGGCGCTTCGTAAATAAACAGTGAAAGCATTTTATACCGTATTCTGTGTAAAACATACTTATATGCTTATAAGAAATATATGTTTATTTTATTTTGTTTATCGCAGTTAAAATATCTTAAAATATACTGTCAAAAAATTTCTCCCACAAACAATAGTACTAAATAATCTTAAACAATTCATAAAAAAAACAAATATTTTTTTATTAGTTAAATTAGTTTTCTAATCTTTTCAGTTAATCATTCAGTTAATATTTTTAGTTAATCATTCTTGTATTTACATATATATATATATATATAAATTTTTATTATTAAAAGTATTTAAAACATACTTTTTTTTTAAAATAAAACCCGAAACAAAGTATTCAGAAATTTTAACTAATTTATTAGAAGTATGTTTTTCATTAGTTAAATTAGTTTTGTAAATTTCTTAATTAATTTTTTGAAACCTATTTGTTTATTTATTTTTTACTTATTATAATTTTAATTGTTCCTAGGGAAAAAAAATATATATTAAAAAGTATTACAGTAAAACCTCTCTAAGTTGGACACCTACGGTTCGAACAAAGAGTGTCCAACTTAGAGAGGTGTCCAACATATAGGGGTGCTTATTTTTCTTGATTTAATTAAACTGTATTTATGCATGCTTTTTAACTTTTAATAACATATACATATGATATAATTAAGTATCCACGACTTATATACAAAAAATAATTTATTTGCCGATTTAAAATTTAAATTGTTATGTTCTGGTCATTATAATACTTTCTTCTATTATATTTTATATAATAGCGCTACTTACCAGTTAACATACAAGAAAACTTAATCAATATAGCTTCTCACAATAAAGATTTTGCATATGCATTTTGGTGCAATTTTATCCAATAGATGCTGAGATAGTCATATGGAAAATCAGAGAATGTGAGTAAAAGTAGCGTCACCTGTATGCTGATCCACACCCAAATTAAACTGATATTCATTTTCATAACGGACATCTCACATATGAAGTTTGGTGAATTTATTCACTCTAGAAACTGAGATATAGTTTTCCGGTGAATGGGGAAAACTGAAGCATAGCAGCAACACCTGTCAGCTGATATGCATTCAAATTGAATCAGCATCGTTTTTCACAACAGTTCTATCTCATATTAAGTTTAGTGGAATTGTACACTCAAGTTTTATACTTGGTAGGAAAAATAAAAGGGGTAAATGAAGAGGAACTGTACCAGGATTGGCAAAAACCCGTGTTTTTCTGGGTTTTTGCGGGTTTTTCTGGGCTTTTGTGGGTTTTTGTTTGAATACATTTGCAATGCAATGTTGGATATATATTTAGCATATTAATTGTAATACACCTAATTATATTAAACTACTAATTAATAATTAATCTAATAATTATCTTAGAAATAAAAATGGGTTTGATATTAATATTAAAATAGTGTTTAATTAGTAATCTAAAGCTATATTTTATTTTTATGTATGCTTATTCAAAAAAAAAATATTCTTAATGACAATAACTGATAAAATAAAAGAATTTAAATTTTTAAGCACAAAACATATAATTTAAAAATTTTTACATTATAAAAATAAGTTGCACTGCTTTATCCCCCTTCATTTTTTTTTTTTTTTTCTACTTTCTCTAGATAAAGTATTATTTTGGGGTCAAATTTTCAAAATTGAATTTTTGTTTTATTTACATGTTTTGAGGTCGCCTGAATCTAAAAATTATGTTTTCAGCAGTTGGTCTGTGTGTGTGTGTCTGTTATCAGCATATCTCAAAAACAAATTATAGCAGAAAGTTCAAACTTGGTATTCAAAATGTGTTGATATAGGGATGCTACACTAAACTTTCATTTAGATCAAGAAAATGGTTCGTGTACAGGGACACCTAAGAGAATTCAAATACATTACGCCTATGGGGAAAATTTCAGGTAAGTAGAGTTTAACATCTATAGACTGCACTAAACCAAATGAAACGAATATATATATATTATATACGTAAAAACATGTTTCATGTAGAATATGGTATAGAAATTATTCACTGTTTATGTACAGGGCTATGCAAAAGAACTAGATTATAGTACGACAATACTTGAAAATTGGTGGAAGTGTACTTCAGGTTGTGCCACGTGTTATTAGTATAGGATTATATTTATGTCCTCCACGTGTTGTGTACATAACTTGAAGATATACAGGGCTGTCATTTTTTAAGCCATAAAATTTTTTTAAATGTTAGTGGAAGTGCTTCACAGCAATATTTTACCAAGGCCAGGAAAGCTGTTCATGAATTGAAATTAATTCCTCATAGCCATATGGTAAATAATGTATTTTTTTAAGCTAAATATTCATCGCTTAGATTTTTGTATATTTACATGTTTTGGGGCTTCCTGAATACCGAAGTCAAGTTTTTAACGTTTAACCTTGTCTCTGTGTTAGAATAAATTAAAAACAAATAATTTCAGGCGATCCAAATGTTGTATTTTGAAGTTAATGTGTTTGTTACTAGAAAAGTTTGATCAAGATTGATAAGTTTTAAGGAATGTTGTTGTGAAAGTTGTCTTAATAATTCTAACTGAACTTTTGAATTTAATAACAGTTTCGAATTCTATATAAATGCAGGTACAGTAGTGAAACTGAACTGAGGGTTGAAGGGGGTAGTAGCCCTCTCACATAGAACTATTTGTCAAATAAAGCTGTTCTGAAGACTAAGTTGAATTGTTTTAACATAGGTTTACATAACAATACTCGCTATCTTAACCCTTAATCTCCAATCCACACTTATAGTATTAAATTTCAGGGTAAGAGAAAATCGTGCGAGTGACACACCACATTATTTTTTAAAGTTTTTCAATAGTTGAAATGGTTATGGAAGAAAATTTTATTAGATTTATAATTATGTTGCTACTAAAATTAAAATAAAATTATTATAAAGTTTTAAAACTGAACAATTTTAAATATCGTTTCTAGATAACATTTTATGTCCTGCTTTTATTATATTTATAACTGTAGTTACTTTTTATGTTTAATACTATTTTCTAGAAAATAAAAATAATTTTTTTCTTAAAAGTTAAAGTGTTTTTTATACTTTATAGATGGGATTTGTAAATTGTAAATAATTTTTAACAAAAACCCACTTATTTGCAAAAACCCAGCGGGTTTTTGTTGGTGGGCCCGCCCAGAAAAACCCGGGCGTGTTTTTCTGGGCTGAGCCCAGTTTGCCAACCCTGAACTGTACCAACCAAAATGTATTTTCTAATGCCAATTTTTAAACAGTCTAAGTCAAAACATGCCTGTAAGCTCTTTGTAGAATATGGAAAAAAAAAAAAAAAAATTGCAACGATAATTCATGCAATTCAATAAAAAGAAAGATTCTTGCATTATGCACTAAATTACAGTAATTTGTGAATGTTTCAACTGAAGAAAATAAGTATTTTTTATAAGACAAGACAGAGGTAAGTTGTGACAAGAAACATTTTTTTTTTAGATATTTACAGTTTTTTCTACAAGGGATAAGTAAAATTTCTAAAATAAGAGTGAGAAAATGGAAGATTTATTTCTTTTTTTTCTGTCTCATCGGGTAAAAGTGTCCAACATAGGACAATAGTTCACTGTCCAACTTCCAAGTTAAAGGAGTGTCCAACTTATAGAGGTTGGACATAATGTTAATCCTATGGATACATCCCGTTCTGATAAAAAGTGTTCAACTTAGAGGGGTGTCCAACTTATAGGGTTGTCCAACTTGAGTGGTTTCACTGTATTAGTAAAAAATTATTAAAGTATATATTATATATATATATATATATAGATATACACTGTAAAAAATGCTGCAGTGAAATTACGGGCAAAGCCCGGCAGCAGAGATTCCAGACAAAGCCCGTAAAGAAACATTTTGGCGATGAATGATGTATCGCCAGTAATTTTACGTTGTGATGAAACATATAACCAACTTGTAAACAAAGTAGTTTTGCCCGCAAAATTAAAAGGGAGCTCGGTATATTAAAATAGTAGCACTGCCCGTAAAATTAGAAGGCATCTCGGTATGTTAAAATAGTAGTGTTGCCCGTAAAATTAAAATAGAACCTTGTGTGATAAAATAGTATTGCCCATAAAATTAGAAGGCTGTTCAGTATGTAAAAAAAAAGTACTAATGCTCGTCAAACTAAGAGAATTTTGTATCTTTTACGGCAGCACTAAACTATGTTTGATATAAAAGCTTATTATTTATTAAGGGAATTATATTACGTCTGTTTATTCAATGAAATAGGTAACAATTCTTATGGCTTTTGATATATTTTTACAGCTATGAAATTTTTAAATTACGTTTTCTCAGATTTCGTTTTCACACAAATTTATGATTTTCAAAATGCTGAAACTGCTTCATATATTTAAGAAGAGACTTAATTCTTTTAACGTTTAACAGAACGTACTTAAAAGAGTTAAGAATGGGTTTTGAAATTTATTGATTAGTCTTCGTGATAAAAAATAGAAAGTGAATGTCTATGTAAAAATTTCAGGGAAAAAAAAAAAAAGATTTTTGTTATACTTTAATTTTTAATATTTTTTATTTTAAAGATATTCCAAAACCCATCCTTAATTCTTTTAAATAGGCTCTATTAAATATATTTTTTTCTATATCTATTTTTATACCTATTTTTTATATCTTTTTTTTTATCTATAGAAAGTTTAGCATTTGAAGATCATGAATTCATGAAAAAAAAAAAATGCAAACTGAGAAAACGCAATTTAAATATTTCGAATCTTGAGGGGGGGGGGGGGGAGGAAGCATAAAAAACAATAAGAACTTTTGCCTGAATATATATTTCATTGAACAAGCCTAATGTAGTTCCATTTATAAATATTAAATGGAAAAATAAGATTTTATATGACACCTACAGCAGTACTGCTGTAAAAACTGCCACGTCTCCTTAAATAAAAAAGGATTACGTAGAAAAAACTATACAATTCTCTGTTTTACAAGTATATGATTATATGCAAAATTTTCTATTCCCCCCCCCCCCGGCAAAAAAAAAAAAAAAAAAAAAAAAAAAAAAAAAAAAAATGTATTTGTATGAATATTACAGATAGATTTCCAATAGAGGTCAATATTATTAAAACCTTTTATCAGCTTTCCGATTTCCTTTACTATAATGGTAAACCTGAACGTAAATGCTTTTGTATTTTCAAACTATGTCTATACTATTCAAAAAATGAATATTTTTAACTGTTAATCTGCATACTCTTCTTAAAACCTGTCTCTTATAGTCTTATCATTACAAAATATTTCCAAAATGTACATCTTTATTTGAATTGTTAAAATCTTTTACTCTCAGATCGTTAACTTCGGTAATTTTAATACATCAAATACAAAATTAAGTGTATGTTTTAGAAATATTTAAAAAAAAAAAAAAAAAAAAAAAACACCCTTTAAGATGTCACAGAAAATATAGTTATCAATATACATACATTGAGGAGATAGGTTTTGAGATTGCGATAGCATTCCATAACCATAGGATTAGAATTTATGAAAGAAATCATAGAGCTAACTGATAAGGGGGACCTAAGTGGCTATGCTCATATCATAAAAGAAACTCACAAGCTGTTAATCCCACGAGTTCGTATGCTTGATAAATTATTTGATTGCACTGTTTTTAAATTTTGGTTGCAGTTTTTTGTTCTGAGGTAAAAAAAAAAAAAAAAAACTGCACATGAAATTGAAAAAAATATGCAATTAAAAAATGTTCCAAGAACCTGCTGCCATGGATTAACATTAGCTTGTCTCTTCATGAACGTAGCCTCTCAAATGTAACAATATGAGTAATCACCAATAATATGATCACTAATCAAATTTTTAGAGAACTGATATTTAGAAATATTTTTTTCTGGCATTTTTAAACTTTCACTTACCACTAAAATTTAACAGAAATTTCTCATTTATTAAATAAGTCAAAATTTTAGTGGCAAGAAAGAACTACATAAAAGGTGGCAATTATGTGGCAGCTATAGTTCATAACATTTGTATTCAGAACTTAGAATTACGTTTAGATGTATTACATTTTTTCATCAAATTAAGACTGAATTTCATCACGAAAATAAAACTTGTTTATGCTTAATATAGCATTGATAAAAAAAAAAAAAAAAATATATTCATATTTCAAACGTATAAAACATTTGTTTAGTAGTTTGTAGCCTACAAAGATAGTTACCAATTTCTAGAGTTAACATGAGATACTACTGTATTCAAGATATCTTTTCTAACTTTTACTATAGTACTTTATAAAGTTATTCTTTTATATGCTGTGTAACTTTTTTTACTTCAAAGAGAATTTATATCAAATAATACAGAAAAATCATAAATGAAGTTTTGAAATTTCTTATTTGTTAAAAAATCAATATGTAATATTTTTACTTTCAAAATTTTGTTTGACTGAATCTTGAATTAGGATTTATAAAAAAGCTTGCGAAATCTGGAAATTTAGATATGAAATCAATGCCATTATAATATTTAAGTATGAGAAAATATGAAAGACTGTAAAACTAAACATGAAAATATTCAGAATAAAACAGGAACAAAATATATTTAAAAAATAAAATTTTAACATTTCTAATGGGATATAAGACTCTTTGCAAAAAGATTCCCCCTCCCCAATTTTTAATTCAACAGGAAATTTTTAAAATTTTCTTTCTACACACCTAAAACTTTTGTGAGTGAAATTATTCGTAGAAAAACTTTTGTTTTGAGGAATACAAAAGCATAGGGAAAGAATCTTAAAATTAAAAAAGTTTCTAAACAATATGTATATACATTAAGAAGAAGAAAAATTCTTTTGAATATTTTTATCAAGAACTCATCCAATATAAGAAAAGAAAATATTTACAACATATTTATTTATTAAGCATACCATTTTCAATTAATTACTAGACATACATAATTAGAGATTAAATTATAAACTTTACATTGATTTATATTAGCTTCATTTAATATTAAGTTTTTTCACTTTTGTATCATATTCGATCTTCTGGTTCTTTTGGGTGATTTCGATCTTTTTTCTCGTTTAATACACCAGCAGGCCCTATTAAAAAATATATAAACATTATATTAATACATACTATTTATTAATAGACGATGCTACTCTACTACTTACATTCTAATAAATATTGCAAATACTAAATAAACATACAAACACAATTTCAGCTGTGTCTCAAAAAAAAAAAAAAAAAAAAAAAAAAAAAAAAGAAAATCCTAACTATTAATTTATTAAACACCACACTTTGAAACTTCATTTAGATTTAAAAAAAAATTATTGAAAATTCATGAGATTAAATTTTGCACAATCCTAAACCACTAATATGAACTTTTTGCTCTTCAGTTTGTTTCTTTCAGTAGAAAGCTTATGAAAAGTTCAAACGAGGAGGAGTTACTGTAATTAAGGCATTTACAGAAGAACAAGTTGAGAATAGAATTAACCCGATCAGGTTATCGTATTTTTCGGCACCTTGTCAGTTTATCATAGGTTGCTGAAGACCCAGGCAATGTTCAAACACGTAAATTGTAATGAAAGAAAATGTGATAAAATTCTTAAATACTTCTAATTTAAGGGCAGACAATGAATATTGCAAAATAAATTTAAACAAATATTTCATATTTCATCAGAAATACACTCATTTCTATAAAATTCCGGCATCTACTAAAAATTTATAACTTTTGAATAAATTGAGATATTTGGAAAATTCAAATTGCATAATAAAGTTTAAGAATGGTATTTTTACGAAAAAAGTCATGGACACGGTACATAGGTATTTCTTTTATACGTGGATTCTGACGGTTGAAACATAAGAAAAATAGCTCGGGTATCCAATGACCCATTATAAACTGATCGGGTTAATATTATTAAATGTACAGGAATCTTAACAAAATATAACTCTAATTAAAAAGAAAATCACAGTTAAACGACGCTATTTATTGATCATTATATATAGAAACAATACTTCTTCAAATACTGCCAGCATCAAGGCTTAATTTCTAATTAAAAAGCATTAAAGTCTAACTACCACAGCGTATGTATCCTTCTAAATATTTATATCGTATTTTTTACAGTTTTTTTTTTTTTTTTTTTTTTTTTTTTTTTTAAGCAGAAAAACACTTTTTAAAATATATGATTAAAATGAATGAAAAGTTATTAAGTATTTATAATTAAGCGAGGTTGGTTGGTTCGTTGGTTGTAGAATTTAAGGCCGATTGACTCCGTATGTGTCCTAGGCATACAGTGGGAATGCCGTCAATGGGGGTCTTTATAAGGGGTCCTAGCTCGTATTTACGCTAGTTTCGGAGGAAACCATGGAAAACTCCGAACGGTTAGGTCGATGAGTGCGAACTGGAATCGAACCCGGCACCTCCCATCTACCAGCTTTTAGCGCAGAACCGCTCGGCCACTGGTGGGCATAATTAAGCGAGGGAAAGTTAAAAAAATCTGAAAAGGATTTTCTTTCCTTATCAGATAACAAACTAAAACAAGCAGACGAAACACATTCTATAAGTTACATAAACATATCGTTGGGTATTTTAACTTTTAAAACTATATTTTCGGCTACAGCAACGGGTACTAGAGAGCGTATACTTACACGTGTATAACGCAGTATTTATAAACATTAAGATGAACTTTACAAGTTTTGTTGGGTTTAACCTTTTTTTTATATTTATTTTAATTTATTACTCGAAGTATACTGGGCCTGGCTCAATTTCTGGGAGAAGGTGGAAGGGGGGGGGGAATTCACAAAATTTTACGTTAAAAATATCTTATCTAAATACCCCAGGTTTTTTTTTTTTTTTTTTTTTTTTTCGTGTTTTGTTAACTGTGTTTTATTTATATATATGAAGAAAATTTTAAAATATCGTTGGACTAAGTGAAGTAACTTTATTAAAGTCAGAAACATATTGACTTTTTTGCCAAAATAAATTTCCCAATCAGTCTTGTTTTATCGCCTGCTATAGATCATACTATAATAACAACTTTTTTTCTTTCTGGAGGAGGGGAGAGGATTGGATTTTCAAAGAGGGAATGAAAAGTAGAAAGTGCCACGGGCACAAAAATTTGTGACTCGGGCCCTGAAAGTAGAAGCGAAATTTAGCACAAATTAAACTATATTTAGCATACACATGAATTATTTAGTAAGAAAACACCTAAATTTATGATCTGTAATCCGACAAATATGTGCAGGCTTCTTAGTACATGCTTTTCGCAAGCGTTACAAAACTTAAAAATATAAATACGATACATATTAAAAAAACATATTTAAATAATTTATGACGTAACAAACCTTTAACTAACTTACCTTGTAATTCAACTTGCAATTCAAAAAGTATACTGTTAAACTTGATTTTCAATATCTGTATTGAAGTGACGGAAATCAAACAGTCGGGAGCAATCGGGCATGTTTGTTGTGAAAATAAGAACTTTTAGCCGGCCAGGTGGTTCGGTCGGTAGGACCTGCCTTCCGAATCTTATGGTCCCAGGTTCGAATCCTGGTGCGGGCATGGATGTTTGTGTTGTCTTATGTCTTCAAAAATATTGTGTACTTGTATAATAAAAAACTTGTAAACCCTTGTGGTGTGGATTTTTCGAGATATAAGCGGCCCTCGAGGCAAGCAATAAATCTCAGTACTCATCAAACCAAACCAAACCAAAGAACTTTTATTTGCTATTCCTTTTCTATAACAATACTCTGTAGAAAATATGTATATATTGGCAACAAAAATTCTATGAATTAAAATAGGAAAACAATAGCTCTTTGTACGAATGTGTACATAAAGGGCGCATTCGAAAGTATTTCCCAGTCACTTCCCGAGTTGGGAAATGACGTCACGCGGGAAGTTCGGGAAATGACCGGGTTATTAGTACTTCCGAACACATTTCATCTTCCCGGGAAACAAAAATATAAACAAACATGGCGGAGCATAGAAGAAAATATATATTTTGAAAAATAACCTCAAAATTTAGAAAAATAACCTCAATATTTAGAAAAATAACCATTCACTAATTCAAATTGCGCTAAAATGAGCACCGACGAAGCATTCAATCCACGTGTGTTGTGTCACGTGATTCAATTTCCCACACTTCCCAACGAAATATTTCGGGAAGTTCGGGACAAGTCTGGTCGACCGATCAAAAGCTTTCGAACACCATTTGCAACTGACCAGGCTTCCCGGGAAGTACTTTCGAACAACTTTTCTTCTTCCCGGTCGACCGGGCTTCCCAGGAAATACCTTCGAATGCGCCCAAAATCTCTCAATCGATAAAAATACAATTATATTTTTCCTTACAAATACGGAGTGTTTTTTATGACGTCACAGAAAAGCTAACACTTTACATTTGAAAAGATTTGACCATAAAAATACAGTTTTATGGCATATTTGAGCTATTTTGGTAGATTAAGGATTACATGCAAACGGAACGCTTGCAATTTTGATGACGTAAATTTTGTAAGTTTGTTGCAAATACAGTCGGCAGCAAAAGTAACAGAGCACTAGCGAAAATTCCTATGTTAAAAAAAAAATAAAATAAAATAAAGCAGATTTGTTAAATAAATCCTTGTCGAATCCTGTTCTTAGTCAGTTTGAGAACACGATTCGACAAGGATTTATTTAACAAAACAGTGTTAAGTGTGCTTTTTTTCATATAGGAATTTTTGCTAGTGCTCTCGGATACTTTTGCTGCCGATTGCAGTCATACATTTGGAACGCCTGCAAACGGTTTGCAACTGGAAGTGTTTCATTTGTATGTACCCCTAACGGCTTTTGCCCGTAAAAAAAAAAAAAAAAAAAAAAAAAATCCAGTGTTCCACAATTATACTTTCATAACATTAATTTACGGATTATGACCGTTTAGGTACCAAAACGGTCATTTCTCCTAAAACTATGCGGTCAAATGCCGTTATTTTGCATTTTTTTTAACAGTGTATATACGTATACATACACACACATGCAATGTATTTTGATACAAATTAAAAGCATCCATATACATTTATTCACACATACAACGAGCAGTAATCATGTTTAAATCTTAGTAGAAATTTAAAAGATCTCGGAAAATTAGAGATTGCCTAAAAGCTTTGGCTATCTGTTTATCTTGAACTCAAATAAAAATGAGAACGATGTCCTTTCATAGTCCCACTTAATCATTTTTCTTACTGACAATTTTTAACAAAAAACAGTTAATCCTCTTGATCGATTAGGGAATGGTGACCGTGCTCTCTGGCACGATAGATTGATTATCTTGAAATGGTGAGAGAATAAGCTGCCAGGTGTAAGATGTGCTCACAAATCGCACCGTCCGGAAGTAGTAAGTAACCCCGGGAAATATTTATCTAAATCCCACTGGTAGATTCCCAGACACCACCCTAAAGTGTTTCGACCCCTCTCAAGGGTTGTGATTGCTTTTGTTAAAAGCTGTCAGGGAAAAGAGCGATAAAGTCTAGCTATGGCAGTCTGCACTATTCGTTTAAATTGGAGCATGTTCCCTTTTTCGTTCAAGATAACTGTTATCGGAGAATTATTTGTACTAACTAGAGGGTGAAAGTGAAAGAGTAATATTTTTACAATCCTTATAAGATTGATAGAAAAAGAGCAGAATTTCTAACGCATTTAAAATTGTAAATTTTGTATTCTCTTTAATTATCTTTTACAAGTTTATAAAAATTAAATAAATAAACTAATTAATTAAATAATTCATAAATAAATTCATAAATATTAGAATCGCCCGGTGGTTGAATCTTTATTACTTTTTTAAAGTAAGCATTGAAATAAAAAATATAAAAATCCAAAATTTAAGTATAAAAAATGTTCTTAGAAATTACACTATCCATCAAAATAAATAAATAATGAAATGAATGAATAAACAAATAAAATTAAAATTAATAAATATAAGTAAATATCATCATCTTTTTACTTTCCAAACACTATAGTGAGGAAAGTATTGTAATCATGTCAAAAATCCGAAATTTTAAAATTGTAAATTTTGTTTTCTCCATAATTATCTTTTACAAGTTTATAAAAATTAAACAAATAAACTAATTAATTAAATAATTCATAAATAAATTCATAAATATTAGAATCGCCCGGTGGTTGAATCTTTATTACTTTTTTAAAGTAAGCATTGAAATAAAAAATATAAAAATTCAAAATTTAAGTATAAAAAATGTTCTAAGAAATTACACTATCCATCAAAATAAATAAAAAATGAAATGAATGAATAAACAAATAAAATTAAAATTAATAAATATGAGTAAATATCATCATCTTTTTACTTTCCAAACACTATAGTGAGGAAAGTATTGTAATCATGTCAAAAATCCGAAATTCAGATTTTGATGTTTCTATACGTTTCGAGGTCCTCTGAGTCCGTTTTCACTATTTTTACGATGATGTATGTGTGTGTATATATATGTGTGTATGTATGTGTGTATATATGTGTGTGTGTATGTATGTGTGTCTGTGAGTGAACACGCTAGCGTCTAAACACTTTGTTCAAATAAGCTGAAAGTTGGTACATATATTGCAAGTCACCAAAGTACGAACCCTATTGATTTTGGTGAATCTAGCACTTATAGTTTTTTTACAGGGACACCAGGAAAAATTCTTTATCATTAAGGCCTATTGGGCCAAATTTTTAAAAGTGCGATAGCGTCTAAACGTCTAATTAATCTGAGCAAAAAATTTGTACACATGTTATAGGTCATAGTTGCACGATTTGTATAGATTTAGGTGAATTTAGCACTTACAATTTTTTTACAGGGTCACAAAGAAAAATTCTTTATCATTATGGCCTATGGGGCCAAATTTTTAAAAGTGTGATAGCGTCTAAACACCCCTAATCAAATATTTCTGCAATCTGCATAAAGAAAATCAAGATAAAATGGCAATTATTTGTAGAAAAAGAGCAGAATTTCTAACGCATTTAAAATTGTAAATATTGTTTTCTCCAGAATTAACTTTTATAAGTTTATAAAAAGTCTGATGAGAATCGGGATCCCGATGGAAAAGTTTAACGGCAAACAACGAAGTTAGTAAAGGTTTTTAATGTATTAATTTAGTAATTTCACTTCGTTTTTTAATTAATATAGTTTAATGTTAGGTAAATAAGTTAATTAAGTAAATAAACTAATTAATTAAATAAATAATTAGAATATTGAATTCAAATGTGGAAAAAATGTTTATTGATTTATTATCTTTAAATATGAACAGATATTACAATTTTTTAAATAAATTTAAAAATAATACATCAGTTAATGCAACTAAAATATGCTGTTTAAGAAAATATGATAAACTGTCATTAATTCATTATAGAACTTTAAAAAATAAAAGGATCGAAGGAAAATTTTATAGTAAAAAATAGAACAAACCTCTTACCGATTTTAATGAAACTTTGTATAATCATGTACAATTTGTGAAAAAATTACAGTAAGTGTCAAACATACTTGGAGGAGGGGGGGGGGGGGGAGGGGACAGAGGAAAATATATTAAATTTTTAAATTACCATTTTAGCAATTTTAATAATATATTACCACTTAATTTTTATGAAGATTACAATGAGTGTATTATATACCTGGAGGGGGGCAGGGGAGGGGGGGGGGTAGATGGAAATAAAATATATTTTCCTTTAAAACACCCTATTATAGATTTAAACAAAAACTTTGTATAATAACATACAATTTGTGAAAAAAATCACAATAAGTATCAGACATACTTGGGGGTGGGGGTAGGGTTAAAGAGAGGGGGGAGACAGAGGAAAATAAAATATTTTTTAATATCACCATTTAACCGATTTTACCTAATTTCTCCTTGTAAAATTGATGCGTAACATCAACGAGAGTGGAAGTGTTGTGTTCCATTTCTACATAGGGCGGGGGAGGACAAAAGAGACAGATTAAAAGAAGAAAATTCATTTTTGAATAACTTTTTTACAGATTTAAATCATGTATCGATTTTTTGCATAACTCACTATAATTATTCATTAATAGTAATCGATACACACAAAATATAAATAAACAATAAAACAAACGATAATAAGTGTTGTTTAAAAAGATTATTTTATTTTCCATCTGTCCCCCCCCCCACCTTATCAACTTTAGTTAACTTTCACTATAATTTTAATAAAATGAAAGTGATATTCGTACAAAGTTTCATATAAGTAGGTAGCATGGTGATATAAAAACAAACATTTTCTTCACTCTGCCCCCCACCCCCTCCTTAGCAAATCGTCCAGATATGTGTACACTCACTGCAATTGCAATTTTTCATAAGCAGAAAGTTGCATAGATACAAAGTTTTTTTTTTAATCGACAATGCGGTTGTTTAAAGAATAATATATTTTACTTCTATCTGCGTCCCCCTTCCCCCCCCCCCCAAATATATATTGCACTCATTTTGAGATCTTCATAAAAAGCAAGTGATAGCTATAGAATATGTCTTTAAAATCGGAGATATAAAAAATGGAGATATAGAAAATGGAGATATAAAAAATATTTTATTTTCCTCTGTCCTCCCCCCCCTTCGTCTTTAACCCCCCCCCCCCCCCCCCATCCTTAAGTATGTCTAACCTTACTGTGATTTTTTTCACAAATTGTACGTTATTATGCAAAGTTTTTGTTTAGATCGATGATAGTGTAGTTTAAAGAAGAATACATTTTATTTCCATTGGTCCCCCTCCCCCCCCCCAGGTATATAATACACTCATTGTAATATTCATGAAAATTAAGTGGTAGTTATAGAATATATCATTAAAATCTCTAAAATGGTGATATAAAGAGTCTTTATGGGAGTGAGCTATTTTCAAAACTATAACCATATTATTTATTTTAGAGAATATAACATTTTACATGCTGAAAAAATCATTAGTGAATCAATCATTAGTGACGTTATAAAATGTTTCATAACTTCTATCGACAAAAAAAAAAAAAAAAAAAAAAAAAAAAAAGCTAGATTCATTGTAGTAGTTCAGTCCATAAAACAACTCCTCTAGCGTATTTTGTCAAAGTTTCATAAGATTTATATAATAACTTTTGGAGTTATGATGTTTTGTGAAAAAGCAAAATGTTAAAAATCTCATTCTGAGAAAAAGCAAAAAACGTAATTAAAAACCAGATTTTACCTATTAAATAAAAAATAATTTTAATAACTTTCCTGATTTATTTCAAAGTTTTTTATTTCTTCTTATTATTTTTAAATTCATTTTATATTCAGTAACAAATTTTGATGCTTATACTGAGTAAAACTTTTATGAAAACAAACATTTCCGGTCACTTCTGGTTTCAAAAAGTTGCGAGTGACTAATATTTAGATGCCTGTAACTCAAATTCTAAGCAAGATAGAAACAAAATTCAAACTGATTTAGAAAGTTTAAATGTCAGGCTTTAATACTAAACCAAAAATAAAAAATCTTAGTTTTGACTGAAAATTGCATTTTAAAGGTAGGCAGGCGCCTTAAAAAGTATGTAGGAAAGAATTTAAAACTGAAGCTGTAGGAGATTTGTCCACAATAAAACATTAATAGACTATTACTTTTTTCCCCCAGATATTTTCGAGTGTGTAAAATTATTACCTCGCTTTATCTTAAAAATATATAGAGAGTATTATACAATGCTATAATTAACTGAAAAATTCCATAATAAAAAGTATAGACGAAAAAAAAAAAAAAAAAGTAATTTTCTTTCTTTCTTTTTTACAAGTAACTATGTATAACAAAAAAAAAAAAAAAAAAAAAAAAAAAAAAAAAAAATCGACAAATAATGACAAAAAATTAATAGTTTCCAAGTGGTCGTATATTAAAGCTGTAGAGCAAATGGTCTGGATATTACAAATTTCTTTCTATTATGGAAAAGAAATTATACTGATTTTTAGCATAATATTTCATTTTAAGAAATGGGGTACTAATTGTTATGAATTTCAATTTAACATTGAATATGGGAATTTCTGTAACTTTTTTTTTTTTTTTTTTTTTTTTTTTTTTAATCTTTTGTTATAGACTATTAACACGTTGAGCGCCACGCAAATTCTTAAAATCCATTAAAATTCCATAATGATACCTCCTGTAATAAATGAACATTAAGCAAATTTTAATAATTTTTCAATCATTAAATGTTATATTTTTAGTCTTATATCCTATTTTATATGCGCACCGATGGTTGACGCGGCTTTATATCATATTTGACACTGTCTGCCACCGATGGCTGACAGGGCGCTCAATGTTTTAATTTTTAATTTTTACTGCTTTTACTTTAGGGGTAAAACTTTCACTGAAATGTTTGAAGTATAACAGGTTCTGCACACTCCTAAAGTTTCAAGATGATTCCTTCAGTACTTAAAGATATATGACAAAATGTCTAGTATCTAGAATGACTGACATGGCGCTCAACATGTTAATATCGGTTTTCAATAAAAAGCAAAGCAGCGAATAGGCGGGCAGAGCTTTGCAGTGGTTCATAAGTAAAGCGAGTAGAGTGGAGTCGAATCATCATTCATTAGGTCAATTATATGTCTTCTGAGTGCAATTCTCTTCAAAAAGTGCACATAATACTTGTATAATGTGTAATAGGAGTCGTGTGGTTGTTCTTTTTTTAACGCATTAGTGCCCAGTATCCTCATTTGAGGACAGCTAATAAAATGACACGTATATTTTTTGTGGTTTCTTGGAATGATTTCTGCTTTTTAGTGACAGTTTATAGCGTCACTCTAAATGATCCCTGAAAGTTTTATGTGCCTACTATTAATTATTATTTCATAATGTGGATAGTCATTTTAAGATTTTTCATTCGTCGCACATACATTTGCTTTTTGCGCAGGTATACTAACTTAAATCAAGTTGAATAATAATATATATTATAATACTTTACTTTTGAAATCTTCGTCAACATATAACAGGATATTAATCTGTTATCTCAAAGTTTTTCTATCTCGAAGTTTTCTCGCTAGAACACTAAACGTCAATAAATGAGGATAGCCTTGAAATTTAAAACTATCAGAAGAATTGTTTAAGTTAATATATTTTTCTGTCAGTTGTGTATATTAATTTAGAAGTGAAATAATCAGCTAATAATATTTTACAAAATTAATTTGGGCGTTAACGGGTTAATTACCCAAGATTACTATGAGCTCTTGATGCTCAATTAGCTTTCGTGCTAAGTATACTATTCTCAGAAATAATTTTTTTTTATGTTTTCTTTCATTATTCATATAAAAAAATATTTCATGTTTAAAAAGAAAAGATTGGTAAATTGTTTTTGGCGCTAAATGTAAACTAATATTTAAATGACTAACTTTTAAAACTATTATAATATTATTTTCTTATTTTAATTAAATAAAAATAATAATAATAATGAACATTTCAAAAATGGGGCTTCGAGATGCACTAAGACACCTCAAGCGAATTCTTGTTGAATCTCTTGACTGTACGAGTACCAACCGTACGCTTCGTTGTCCACAGACACACCGACACGCACAAACATTGGTTTTATATAAATAAAATATATTTATATTAAATTCCCTTTAAAATTCCTTCTTTTATAAGTTTACGTTTTTTGTAACCAAAAAAATATTAAAATTAGAAAAATAATTTTATTAACTTTTTAATACATTTAAGTTAATATATAACTGTTCAAATAAATTTAAAACACCAAACTAACTTATTTAAGTTAACTACTTATCTAATCGGCTTCTGTGGGTTTCTGTGGTGAATTATTTTCAACTGTTTGGTTTCCGTTCTCATTCTTTTCATTATTGTCATTAAAAATTATATATATTTGTGTGTGTGTGTGTGGGGCGGGGGGATTTTTTATTATTATTATTATTATTATTTTTTTTTTACCTAAATTGTAAAATTATTTTTTTTTCTTTTACTAGACAGTTGTTCTGCGTAATACTGCTCAAATAAAGTGAGATATATGTAATATTTAATTCCGTAGTTTAAGTAATTTTAAAAGATTTTTTTCCGTGCAATTATTTACCAATTCATTCACTGTATTCAATAAAAAACAGCAAATTATCAGCTTCTTTATCAATCTTCTTTCCCTGTTCTAGAAAATCCCATGGCTCTCCTCTTTGAGGGACCATCTTTAACAAAATTACTCATAATCCTTCCCTGCCTATAGGCGGTGGGAAAGAGGAACCTGGAACATGTCAGTGTCACAGTATAATAACAAGTAATTAAAAATTAAAATTTTCCATGCGTATATATATATATATATATTAATGTAACTCATTCAAATATACATAATATAAAAATTATACATGGTAGGATTAAAATATATTGTTTTTGTAATTAGATTTAATTTTGAAAAATAATAATTAAATTTTTAGTTGTGTAAAATACTAAATGCAATAAAATGAAAGTTCATTTCACTTCAATTCCTCAGTTTCGGCAAAATAAAGCTTAAAACAGATGAAGACAGTTTATTTTTTAATAAATTACAGTAAATTGTTATTAGTTATAAAAAAGTTTTCTTTTAAACTAAAACTGTTTTCTTTTGAAATAAAACTTAAAATCCAAACTCAATAGTGTTATATTGAATCCTGGAATAAATCGCAAAGAAAAAATCGCCCACGCAGGAAAAATCGCTCAGAAAAACTCGGATGTTTGCCTCTCACCCTAATGAATAAAATTTATCTTAAGATTTATATGGGCCTTAGGCAGTAAATTTTCAATGAAGTTTTACTGTATATACATAGTTTAAAAAAATTGAGGGGGGGGGTATTATTAAATTAGAATACTTGTCCATCTAGAGACGGAAGCGTGAGGAATATGTATACGATAATTTAACAGTTTCTTTAAACTTAACAGACTAGGAAATGATAGAATACCAATGCGAAATATAAGACCCTTGAGCTAAAACAAACCTAAAGCTCCATTGTATTAGAGATGGATATTAGACCGTTATGAGGTAAAAAATGCGCCCACAAGAAAATGTTCCTAACAAAGAATCGGCCCAATAAATTTAGAAAATTAATACTGAAACGTTCCATAACAATTCCATAACATATTCGAGAGAAAGCGGTTATAAATAATATTATAGTTTAAAAAAATTAAAGAACACGCTTTTATAGAAATGTGAACTAAAAAGCACAAAATATCTATCTTAGTATTAAAATGCAGGGTAGGAGAAAATCGTGCGAGTGACACACCATAATATTTACATACATTTAAATCTTTAATAAATAAATAATTTAGAATGAAACAAAAACCATTTTTAAAAAATCTCCCCTGACTGGGCTCGAACGCTAGTTCGTAGTGCGGAGCTTTACCTTACAGCCACAGCGTTCACGTAGGAAAAGTCTTTTTTTACAATATAGATTTTTTGTTTGCTCCCAGAGCGGTTACAAACATACATACAGGTGAAGCCAATAAAAGCGTGTTAAAAAAAAGGGGGGGAGGGATATCGCTAAAAATAATGTTATTAAAAAGCGCGATGTTAAAGTTGTATAGTACTAACATAAATTGTATTAAGATACAAATACAATATTTTTTGAAAATTTTGATCCGTTTGCCATATCCTATACTACAGAAGATGAAAAGCCTAAATATTAAAGATAAAATTTTAAACGATAACAAAAATAAACCTTAAAATATAATCAGTAGCATATTGACTACCTTAGTAACCTGTATTTCTTACACAATACTTCTCTTATCCTACATTTTAATAGAAGACATTTTTATTCACAAAAAGAATGTATTCGGCTCATTTAAAGTAGCTCTATATATTGTTTAGAAATTATATAAGCACATGATGGGGTTTTAATATTGAGCATAACAAAAAAAAAAAAAAAATACATAGTAAAACCTAGAATGCACTTCCAGTAAATTCGAATCATAATCCGTAATATATCCGAATTCTTTTGTATGGGTTGTGAGACATTTGCGAATGCTATTCTGACCGTGTTCTGCAGGGGTGAAACTTTTCAGGGGGCTACCCCTGAATTTAGGGTTTTCGAAAATTTTGCTGTCTGTGAATATCATGTTAAATTATTTTGTTTTTATAGAAATTTCTCATTTTGAATGTTTAATTTACTTTATAATGTATTGAGAAATTTCTAAATATCACTTATTTAGAAATAGGTAATTATAGGTAACCATATGATATATCGGTAATAAGTCTCCCCTATCTGCGTACAAGTAGCAGTTTTTAGGTTTTTGCATGATAGGTCGTTTCATCCTTGGTTCTGTAAAAAACATGCTTAATAAAAATATCTTTCAGTTTATGTTTTTTAGTACATTTAAAGATGTCGAAACGTACTGGAAGTAAATTCCGTCCGTAGATATAATGTATTTGATAAGTACAAAACTTTTAATTAACAGCATAAAATGCAAGAACACACAACAATTCTTTCAGGTCGAAAGAAAACACGACCTTTCGTCAGTTGAGAAAAATAGGTACGAGTGCTACAAACATAGCGGCAAAGCTTTGTTGGTAGAATTACTGTCTTAAGGTTATGGAATTTGGCTTAATATGCATTGATATCAGTATTAAATATATTGAAATTTCTCGAAAACTGTTAACCCTTTCACGCCCAAGGGAAATATTTTTCCCTTCTACAAAAATCGTTATCGATTGTTCAATTATTATTGAATCGATATTTTTTTTACTGAATGTCAAAATAAAAACGTATGTCCAAGGCAGCAAATGTGTTAAAAAAAAAAAAAAAAAAAAACGTATAGAAAATAGGACACATAATAAATGTGTTATGTGCAATGTCCACTTGTGCTTCACAAGTAAACGAAATTGTTTCGCAGAATACCATAACTAGCTATTTATTTTACTTTTCTGATAATTTTTATATTACAAAGCAATGAATTTGTATTACAAAGCAATAAATAAAATACCGATATAATAAACCTAACTCTTCGTTTATTTACTTTTATGGTCCATAGGGAAAATATTTCCCATGAAATTATAGGAAACCTATACACCCTGCTATGTTTTTCTGGTGATATTCTCTTACTTTACACCCACAATAGCTAAAATATGGTGTTGTATTGGCATATTTAGTCTTGGAAATCTTATGGTCCTGAAAGGGTTAAAAGAAAAAACAATAAAATTTAATTTTTTTTTTTGGAAATTTTTTAAAATATTCCATGTGTTTTTTACTCGATTTTACATTATTATATTTTATCAATATATTCTAAACATTTTTGTGCATTATTTAGTGGATTAATTAATAAGTTAATAAATTAAAAAAAAAAAAAAAATACGTTTTAATGCTGAAACTTCTAGTTATTAATGTATAGTTATTATTTATTTATTTATTTATTTTTTCTGTTATACTTTGTTCATATTTGTTATAAATGATCTCATATATCAATCTCTCAGAAATAATTCATATTAACTAGCTCAATATCTTTTGCTCTGTATAAGGCGGTAAGCGGAAAAAAAGTCCCCGGAAATTAATTTCGGTCGTCTTCATAAATGAAATACAACTTTTTAATAACTTTTAGTGACATTATGTTTCTTTTATTTTTAAAACTGTTTTTTTTTTTTTTTTTTTTTTTTTTTTTTTCCCTTTCAATTAATTCTTTTTCTATTTAATTATGTATATATGGATTCTTTTCAAACATACCGCAGGGAAAAGTGAAAAATTCAGTATTCTACTATATGTAAGAAGTATAAGTTCCGTTAGTAAAGAAAAGAAAAGATAAACAAAATACAATAAAAGACAAGAATGAAAAATTATGCGGTACTCATTAATTATTTACATTTTTTAACTGTAGATGATCGTTGTTTGATACACCTTTAAATGTTCTTTGCATATCTTATCACACAACGAGCAGACAGAAGAACAGAAAGTCAGAGAGATAGAGTAATTGAATTCGTAATCGCTCTTAAACGTTTTTGGAAAATGTTAAAAATTCTTGACTTAAAAGAAAATGCAGCAGTAATATATCTGTATATTTTTTGTGTAGTTCTGTAAGTCTGATTGCGAATCATAATATGTTCTATAAAAAACAATTTTTTAGCATATTATCAACAAATACCACCCTCACATGGCTTCGCTTCATAACATTTTATAATCTCAGTTTTCATTTTCTAAACATTAGAGCATATCATGATGGAAAATTATAAAATTTTATTGTTATTATTGTTTATTGCACGAGTATTTTTTATTTATTTATTTTTTAAAGATACATTTATTCAAATAGAAAAATCTCAAGTTTTCATTTATTATAAATGTTATTCATATCTCATTATAAGTGTGACACGCCGCCTATATTACTTTTTCTTAAGCACGTATCAGACAGGACGAGTTTATAGGCGATTTTAGAGCCAACCACTGATCAGCGCCGATTTTTCGGAAAAAGTTTTCTCTACTCCCAGTGTGATACACTGTAAAAAATTTTGGTTCAACGGTGAACCAAAATATGGTTCAATGCTGGGTGCATCCATATGATGGTAAAACCTGTCTCCATCACATGGTACTTGCTTTGAGCCATACTTTAGAACTACGTTGAACCATGTTTTGGGAAAAGGTTGAACCATATTTTCAGAAAAGCAAGAACCATGTTTTGAGAAAATGTTGAACCACATTTTCAGAAAAGGAAGAACCATGTTTTGGGAAAAGATTGAACCATATTTTCAGAAAAGGAAGAACCAAGTTTTGGGAAAAAGTGCTACCATAATTTGGAACTACGTTGAATCATGTTTAGGGAAAAGGTAAAACCATAATTAGGAATTATTAGAAGCTTTACACTACGGTGGTGGCAATATATGATCACTTTAATCTATTTCTTTCCAAGTCCATATTCTTTTAATTTATTCCCTCGCTATTTCTGTTTCTGAAACCAAACTTTAACCACAAGTATATTTCAGTTATAATAATTAAATAGGAAAATTTCCACAGTTAAAAATGTTGACAACAAAACAAGATTAATGCATAATTTAAGTAGCATAAAATTAGTTTTAAAAACCAGAATAGAACAAATCTTAATTTAAACTTGTGATTAGCAGCAACTCGGTTAAGCTAAACTATTTTGTGATAAGACTGTGCAACTATAAATAGAGTTAACTCTTACAAATTAGCATGTATTAAAATTTAAACTAGATTCCACCGTGTTAATTTAAATAGAACCATAATTATTTTTTTAAAGATCAATAACCATATAAATGTTAAATATCATAAACAGGGATCTTTTTGATATTCCCTGACTTTTGAAGGTCATTTTGGTGCTGAAATTGGTGCTGAAATTTTTATTAAATATGGGTGTATATCGACCGATAGGTGGCACTGCTATAAATGTCTATAATTTTCCACATTGCTGTATCTCAACACCTATTACTTAAAATTACACTAAACAGCAGGTATATTTAAAACATTTGTTGTGAGAAGCTATGTTAATTAAATTTTTTGTGCATTTAATTAATAGGTGGTACGTGGTACTGTACTGTTATTTAAACTGATATAGGAAAAAAATTTGTAATGCATACAACGTACTAGAATGATAAATTTTACATGAAATTTCATAAGTCTTAAATAAGGAGAACATATTTTAAGGATTAAAATCATTTTAAGCACTCTAAAAAATAAATAAATAAATAAATAAATAAATAAATAAAATAAAATAAAATATTGCACATTCCCCTTTTACAATTCAGAACACATATATTTACAATATTTTCAGGATTATAGTATAAATGCATATTAATCTAAATTGCCTAAATTGTTTTAACAGACATTGTACAGTCACCCAAAAAAAAAACGCCACCCCCCCCCCCACCTAATTTCGCCGTAAATTACCGTAGAAACATTTGACTGGTACCGATCGATTTGTAATAACGTCTAGTTTATAACGGTATAGTTAAATTTTGCCTAAGGGGTCGTCTACATATTAAAACTGGCATTAACTTCATTTTCTTCAAAGGTAACCCCTCTTTTTGACTTCATATTCAGATTTCTGAGATCAAGGCGGTTCGAAAAACATACCTATTTATATACCTTAAATCAATTTTA
>CAWVNO010002886.1:0-11740 GCA_963930645.1 Salticus scenicus | reverse complement strand
TTAAAAGTACCGTTCGAAAGGTATGGTTAATGTGGGTTGCAGGAAAATTATTCTCATATCATGTCAAAATGGCATGCAAAAACACATTTTTTATGCACTTTTTCATTTTGTACTCATCGCCTTTTTTATTTAAATTTTTTGTAGATCGAAGCAGTTGTGCATTTTTTTTTTTTTTTTTTTTTTCAATTCAATACAACGGATCGCGATTTTGCTTGATTTCTGGATTTATTTTTTTAAACCTCAAACATAAAAGAATCATTCGCTACTTCATTATAACTATCCGCCTTTTGGCAACGGAAGTGAGTATGTTTTGTAAACACATATGCTAATTATATATATATATACCAATATATAATCTAAATCAAATACTTTTACGTGCTTTTATTTAACTACATTTGTTGTCTGTTAGATTCATATTTGAATTTTAACCCAATTGAAATTTGCAATCTGTTTACTTATAGCTCATAATTGTGTTACTAAATATTTATAAAGAATTTGAATAAAATAAAATTGCACTCTATTTTCTCATAGTCCATAATTGCTGTATTAAATATTTATACGGAATCTAAATTAAAACTTTTATAATTTCTTTATTTCTTAACCATAATTGTTTCAACAAATATTTATAGGGTACCTAAATCGAAAGTTTTGTAATCTATTTACCTATAATCCATACTTGCGTTAATAAATATTTATACACAATTTAAACCGAAATTTTTGCAATATGTTTATTTCCAATTATAATTATGTTCATAAATGTTCATAAGGAACTTAAATTATTTTTTTTTTTTTTTTTTTTTTTTACTTTTGTGTAATTTGTACATTCGAATTACTTTATCATCTATACCTTTTCAATATTTTTATAAGTGCATTAGTTAATATTGTTATTATGCTTATAAAATATATCCGTAAGGTCTAATACATTTTTATTCAAACGCATTATAATGGAAGTTGTTTTATTCTATCATTTGTCGATATGTCTTTCGGTATACTTATCATAATAGCTATAAGTTCTTTTCAATACAAGTACTTTATACTTTTTATTATTGTATTACTTATTATACACCATACTTAATACTACCACTGCTATATTTTACCATTTACCATTTACTCATTTTTAGCTCATAGCCCCGTTAATAGCACTTCAAACAAAATCAGAATATATTCTATTCAACAATATTATTTATTGTTCGATTCTTTTTTAAGCTATCATATGTATTTATTTTCGTACAATAAAAGTCGTTTATTTTATGATCTGAAAAGCGTTCGTCTTTATTTGAAACTCTACAAAATGATAGGTCATCTGTATAGCAAGAATATTTTATACGAAATTATACTGTTAATAATTTTCAAAACGAATTTAAAATCCCGAATGGGCAAAAAATAGGAAAATGGACAGATGTAAAATATGGGGTGATAAGGAAACAATCCCGTTAAAGGATGAATATATTTCATTTAGGTTATCGAATCGTTGTAATTTTTTTTTTCTTTCCAAAAATTTATTGATATCACATACTGTGTATTATGTTAGGAAATATTTTCCTTTTATGAGTTACAGTGATAATGAATTATTTTAAATAAAAAAGGGGGGGGGGGGGAGGGGGATATCGCATAGCAATATTTTCACTTTCATTATATATATGTGATATTAATGTTAAAAAGACTTAATGTTCAAGTTAATAATTCACTTATTACTTCCATTACCAGTATTTGGTCCAAAAATTCGATATCGAGATTTCACCTGAATTTCACGTTTTAAGGTCTCCTGAGTCCAAAAAAATTATTTTTGGCAATTGGTCAGTTTGTGTGTATGTACAGTCGGTAACAAAAATGTCCGAACACTTCCAAAAATTCCTATGTAAAAAAAGTACACTTCATACGGTTTGGTTAAATAAATCCTTGTCAAATCCTGTTCTTAGTCAGTGTAAGAACATGATTCGATAAGGATTTATTTATCAAAACCGTATGAAGTGTACTTTTTTTTACGTACGAATTTTCGCTAGTGTTCGGACACTTCTGTTACCGACTGTATGTGTGTATGTATGTATGTAATCATCTGACTATCATATCTCCTCCAAAACTAAGAAAGATAGAACTACAAAACTTCAGAATTGAGACAGGTGTAGTGTATAGATGAATTTTCCAAATTTTAGTTAAAATTGAATAACCAGAAGTGGAACCGTAAATCCGTATCTCAAAAACGCCTCTAACGATTTTCTTCAAATTTGCTACATAAATACTCTATTAGATGTGCTTTCGAATGATACAGTTGGTTAGTTCAGGGAAATTGACAATCTTCCTGTATAGATAGCTCAATTTCAGGTCCCAAAAGCGCGTTCCTTTAAAAACGGTTTTTTTTTCAAACACGCCATATTAACTCACTTTTAAATATCCTTTTGTATGTAATTATTGTTTTCCAGTGAATAATTGAATTTTGGTAAAAGCTGGTATCTCAAAAACGGCTCTAACGATTTTCTTGAAAATTGTTACATAAATCCATTCCTTTCTCTTGTATTACGTGGTTATTAGAGGAAAATTAACAGTCATACTACATAGGTAGGTCCTTTTTAGATCTCGGAAATTGGTGTTTCAAAACATAACTCTACCTTTTTTTCCCCTTACTTTTTACCTCGTTAATGTGAGTTTCATTTTATATGTCGTTACATGTGTATAAAGTTTCTCTTACCGGAAAAAATTTAGGTTCCTACTACTTCGTTAGGTCACTTTTATGTCATCACATTATCTCAAAAAAATGCATATAATACGTGTAATGGAAGTCTTGTGGTTGTTTCACACCAGATTTTTTTTTTTTCTGTTCTGTATATGAAGCCCTTAAGAAGTACATCATTTCTAATTACATCATTAACTATTTTTCTGTAATACCGGAATATAACAAGTGTCCGTCGTGGTTTGTCCTCATGTAAATTCAGAATGAAGTTTTTTCGTTATATCTAATTACACCAAAAAAAAAAGGGGGGGGGAGCCGAAATTGGATATTTTTATTTTTATTTTTTCTTAAACTATCAATGTTATTATTTAAAAGTAAGGATAGAATGTACGGTCATTTTGCCGGATAGGAGGTATCTGAAGGTCTTTTGCCTGCTGGATCCGGCAAAATCACTCTCTGCTTCATCCCTATTTTTAAATAATAAAATTGGTAATTTCTGAAAGAAAAATGTCCAAGAGCTTTATTTTTCTATTTACCTTTATTGCATTTGTGCCGATAATTCCTATACTGACTTGGTCATATGACCCTTTAAAAATCATATCTAAACAGCGTATTTGCACCCAATACACTTAAATATATACATATATATATATATATATATATATATATATATATATATTATTATTATTATTATTATTATTTTCTTTTTCAAAATGGAAGCAATTATCTGCTTGTTTCTCCGAATAATTTAAATTTGAAAATGCAGTGCTCTGAGATTTAAAGCCTATGTATTTTTTAAAAAAATACATGAATACAGAAATAACAATTTCTTTCATTTTTATATTCAATAAAGAAAGAATTTATAAATTAGCATTACGTTCATTATTAAGGTAGATGCTTTTTATGAATTTTAAAATGGTGATATTTCTATCAAAATGAAGGAGGTATTTATCACTCGTTAAATCAAACTAATTAAAAATCTGATCAGTCTGTAGCAGTGTCTTTACATGAATACTATGAAATAAAATTAGAATAAGAGTATATAAGAGCACAGAAACGAGCATCTGTATTGGTCCTTAGCTTAGAGTTAAACCTCTTTCCTAGAGTTTGACAATTTCATAGTTCAAATGTCACCAACTGGTCTCAAATATGAGCACGCAACAACATCATATACATTCGAGAACAACAGATGGCAGCACATGAGAAGGCCATATGACATTTTTTTCATTTTTGAGTTGAGTGGTATTTCAAAAATAAAAACATATAGAATCATTTTTGAGAAAAAGGTTGTCTTCAAAATAAGCATTTTTGAGACAGTATTGTGTTTAATGCGACAGTAAAAAATGACAGTTAGTCATTTTTGATTAAAAATATTTCTGAATACATGATGTTCTTCCGAAGATTCTGTCTTAATAATTAGACCTTACGCCATTAAAAGCCACCAATGAACCGAACAATAGACCTGTCTTAATAATAAGAACCCATTATTAACAGTGCATAAAATTGCGTACAATTTACCCATTCAAACATAAGTGACAACCCATACGGTTTTTTAACACCACTATTTCTTTGCAAAGAGTTTTATCATGTTTTATCATAGAAAACTATTAATAAAAATTTCCGGTAGGAAAAAAAAAAGTACAAGTTGGCAACTATGATTCAAATTATTTTATCATTTATATATTTTTTCTCTATGCACTTATGTGTGCATTATTTAATGTTTTTAGCATGCTGATAAATTATATCCGTAAATTTTATATCTTCGTTTATTTGAACACTTTATTTGAGCACTAAATGTTCTTTATTTTATCACTTCTCAATATGTCTTTCAGTATGCTTACACTAACCCTTTAACGCCCGAATTAATTTTGCAAATTATTATTAGCTGATTATTTCACTTCTAAATTAATATAGACATCAGACAGTAAAATATATTAACTTAAACAATTCTTCTGATAGTTTTAAATTTAAAGCCTATCCTCATTTATGGACGTTTAGTGTTCTAGCGAGAAAACTTCGAGATTGAAAAACTTTGAGATAACAGATTAATATCCTAATATATGTTGACAAAGATCTCGAAAGTAAAATATTATAATATATATTATTATTCAACTTGATTTAAGTTAGTATACCTACCCAAAACGCAAATATATGTGCGACGAATGAAAAATCATAAAATGACTATCCAAATTATGAAATAATAGTAGGCACATAAAACTTTCAGGAATCATTTAGAGTGACGCTATAAACTAAAAAGCAGAAATCATTCCAAGAAACCACAAAAAATATACGTGTCATTTTATTAGCTGTCCTCAAATGAGGACACTGGGCACTAACGGGTTAATGACTGGGAGTTCTTTTTTATTTCAGTACATTATTCCGTGACTGCCATATTTTGACATTTGTAATTTAGTCATTTCTAACTCTTAATCCTGTTAATAACATTCTAAACAGTACCCGAATATATTCTATTCAATAATGTTATTTGTTGCTCGATCCATTTAAGCTACACCTATATGTATTTTTCATTTATTTATTTGTATTTTATTTATTTATTAATCTATTTTATTGTGCTTGTATAATTTTTAAACAACATACACGACTTCGTAAAAATTGTCGAAATTCTTTTAAAGAGTTGTGCACGCGAAAATTATCTGAATAATAATAATTAATATTTTTACTTTCCGAAAACTATAGTGAGGAAAGTATTGTAATCATGTCAAAAATCAGAATTCAAAATGTTGATGTTTCTATACGTTTCGAGCTCCCCTGAGTCCGTTTTCACTATTTTTACGATGGTGTATGTATGTGTGTGTGTATGTATGTGTGTATGTGTGTGTAATGTTTATTTAGATGGCCGTCGATCATTGAACTTGAAATTAGAAAAATAGCTTTATAATTCTTGCGATATGAAACGCTAATAACACAGGAAGGATCCAATTATACAGGCAATTTTTGTAGATATAATGATGAATTTATTATTTATGAATTGTTGACTTATTGAACACAGCTATAGGTGACCAGATAAGCATATTATTATAAAATGGTAGATATAATTGGGGTAATTAAATAATTTGGAGTGGATTGGGAGCCCAAAACGACGACTTCACTGGTCAAGTCATGATGATGAAGTGACGCTTCGATTTCTTGATTAAATTCGCCAGAGCTCTAGTCGACGCCCAATTCAAAAAGTAGAGAAAAAATGGTTGTAATTATGTGACGTATAAATACATACAATTTTTGAAAAGGTTACCACATGATTATAATTCGAACGGTCCTCACTAATAGCCAAAAAAAATCGCCATGAGAACCAGGAACTTTTAAGCAAAATTAACACACCATGTTATGATATAAAGAATGCACACAAGGTGACAAACTGGCTTTATTTTGTAAGATGAAAAGAAACCGAATTAAGAAAAGTCAAAACAAGCTATTGTAGATCCGCATTAACGTTAAAGAACGAATAATATATGATCAAAGGTTTCGATAGAGTTGCAATAAGCTAAAGATACATATGTGGGAAGAGGGAGAATGTAAAAATTAAAAGAACATACTGTATGTGAATTTAAGTTGCAATTTAGAGGTCATAAACATGTGTTCGTTAGATTAATTTAATTTTTAATATGATAATATATTTTTTTTTAGAATATGTGATTATCGACATCACATATTTTCTCCCCCTTGACGAGAAAAAAAATTAACTTCAACCATGTTTTCTCTAAACAAACAATGTATATAAGAATATATAGACAGTACAATAAAACAAAATATATAGTCACATAACATAATAAACTAATGATATATACAAATATGATATAAAATAACTTGAATAAAATTAAATATATATGTGTGTGTGGTCACCTATAGAATTACAAATACAATACAATATTTTATAAGCAAATATGGTGAAAGTAGTATGCTATAACTGATAAAAGAGATAGATATATTTAAATGACATGTCAATAATTCAATTTTGTAAGATATTTGCTTACAAGGTGCACCAAATACAATTTAGCAAGTCATGACATTTTCATCAAGAGCACATAGGTTGCTAAATAATAAATGAAAATATAGCATTTCAACTATATACATATTATTGCCCTTATAGATTTTTTATACTGCAGTTTTATACATCAAGTAATATAAATCAATACTTTTTCAAAATTGGATCCAAATAGCAACCAATATAAAAATGTCCATTTGCAATATTTGTAATTTGCAATCAATATTTCAAAATGTATATTTGAAATAGTTTCACTTTATAATGGAAAATACAAGTTGACATAAATAATACAAATATAGGAAGTACTTCACTTCCGTGATGTTGTCACAAAATGTACATACACTATTAAAATTACTTTAATGTGCTGAATGAATACAAAAAAAAAATTTCAGTGAAATGTAGTAAATTTAATATGTATATCGTTGTCTGTAGACATATAAATACAATCTTTTGTTTGTTTATTTATTTATTTATGTATTTGTTTTGGTCTACTTTTTTTTTTTTTAATTAAAATGTTTCATGTAAGCAGTGTAAATGTGTAAAATAAATAATAGTCCTTTTTTTTTTAATACATATCGTGTAGTTATAATTAGAGAAGCACCAAAGATAATCATCTGTGCAAGAATCTAAAATGAATATTTCTACAGTTTCATGCTAAGGCAAATCAATCAAGCAAATTTGATTGATAAAATATTTACCAAAAATGCTTAGGTAATCTCTCTTTTTTTTTTTTTTTTTTTTTTAAGTGTAAAAAAATGTTAACATGAGAAATGTGTGTGAATGTGTGAAGAAGCACCTTAATGAAACCTATAAATGCCACAAGAGAATCATTGCACTGAGATATCTTTTAGCTAAACCCTAAATTAAAAATTATGAACAATTAAAATGCGTGATTCTGTAGCTTTTAAATTGCAGAAAATATAATCGTAATGTGTCATTAAAATTACACATGGTCATCCTTTAATTAAAAACAAAAAAAGTATGTATAAAATATGCATGAGAAAATATGTAAGAGAATTTATTTTTACTTTTATTTATTTATTTATTTATTTATTTTTATACAAACGTCTGAAAACAAACATTTTTTACAGTTTCAAGACAAGGCAACTCAATCAAGTTATTTTATGATTGATTAAAGATTTCCCCACAAAAAATTGAAAGATAAATCTATGAAAAATGTGAAATTGCGTGAATATAAAATGTTTGCAAAAATGTGTGTGTAAATGTGTAAATAGTGGAGAAGCCTTGCTTGCCACCTATAAATATTGAATATCAAACGACTGCACAGAAAAGTATTTTCATTATTACCATCAATTATGATTATTATTATCATTGTAGACAAAAATATATGTGAATAATAAAGTAAATTGCACAGAAAAAAAAATGTCTAAAAATGTGTAAAGACAGTTAAAAAGCAAAAATATCAGTGATTCATAAAATTTATAAGCCTTTAGCAACCCTTTGCATTCAAAATTATTTCTAAAAAAAAATTTTTTTTTTTTTTAATAAATGTCTGTATACAATTATGATGACTAGAATATGCACATGATTGCAATGTTGTTATGCCAACTGCAGCGTTGAACATGAAAAGATTGGACCCGCCAGAGATGGCATACAATGATGCAGCAGGCACAACAAAGTTCCGTTGACCACCCGGAAAAGCAGCAAAACATTTACATATTCTTTTTTTTTTTTTTTTCGCTTAGAAATACTGCTAAGTAACAAAATCAATGAAATTAATTAGATGATTAAAAATCGAAATAAAATTTTAATAAGATGTAATATAAACAAAGGTAGTGTATGTGTAAGTTATGAATACAATATTTTGTGAGAAAAATTTAATTTCAGATTCTTCCTGCAGTGGGAATTGATAAAAACCACATATTCAAATTATTTGAATTTGTAATGTATAAAATTCGTAATATCGTAAGAAATAAATACATATGAGAGTTGCATGTTATGTGCGTCAGAAATGTAAATAATCGAACTCGTTTAAACTTAGCATCCTCCCCAGATGGGATAAACCCAAAAGTGTATCAATGTATTCAAAATTATTATTATTTTATTTATTTATTTATTTATTTATTTATTTATTTATTGTCTTGGACGAAGACTGTATACATGTGTAGAGAATTTATATTTATTATTTGAACATATCCTTTTTTTTTTTTTTAATTATTATTATCATTTATTTATTTTGTTTGTTTGTGGGTGTATGTGTGTAAAAGTGTGAGTACCCAGAACTAATTGGGTAAATTTTGAAATATATAACAGTATAACATTTTGTTTACATGAAATAAGAAGGATGTGTAATAGAAATATGTGTGAGTGATAAATTTGAAATTTTAGACATAAGACTTTATTGATTTTAACCAAAAATTTGTAAGCATTTTTTTTTTTTTTTTTTTTTTTAATGACATAATATTGAAAGTATTACAGACAACAACAAGATAAAATGTAAAATTATTTGATATATATGTTAGAACAGTACATTTATGTGTGTATGTGTGTGTCATTAAATTAATTACGGATCTCAATTTGAAGAATTGAGTAACAGCCATAATTAAAATTTATGTGATATTTAGAAATCTCGAGCAAATAATATACGCCCTTATTATTATTATTATTATTATTATTATTATTTTGTGTGTGTGTGTATGTGTAGAAACAGTGGTGTAAATGATGTGTGAAAAAATAGTTAATTTGCATAAAATGCATAAGTAAAACATAAAATGTCTCTATATGATTTACCAAACAATTTAAACAAAAACGAAACACTATAAAATTATGAAAAAGAGAGAAAATTGTGCATTTATGTACACATTGAAAGAAAAATTTGAAGCTGAAATTTAATGATTGTTAAATATGAAAAATAAATAATGTAAACAACAATTTAAAAAAATTTGTAAGAGGAGAATAAAATTAGAAAAAAATATGGACAAAAGTATACATTAATAAATAATTTTCTTTAATTGTTGTCTTTTATAATTATTTTTAATAAAAAATTTCAAGGCAAGCAATGTATGTTCACGTTGTCAAAAATGAAGTAAATATAGGCGTGTTGTAATTAAATTGTAAAGGCTAAAAATTAGATAAATAAATTGCTAACTATTCATGAAATAAATTTTCGCGCACATTAAATAAGGCAGAAAAATTTGTGAACTCAGCAGAGGCTACTCCTGATTTATGAGTCGTGATTTCATTTACCAAAACATACCTTAATGAGTAGAATGTGTGTGTGTGTGTGTGTGTACAAGTGTAAAAGGCATCTATTGAAAAAATTTGTCATTCAACTGCTCCACCAATCAGTTAAACGACAATGAAGATTCCGACTTAATAAAAATGCACAAATGAATATAATCATGAAATATAGCAAAAATACTTACCACATGGGTTTTAAGAATCATTCAACGTTAATTAATTATGAACATTTTTATTTTTATTTTAACCAAAATAACATTAATTTATTTTTATTCCATTTTCTTTCTTTCTTTCTTTTTCTTTTTTTTTTTTTTTTTTTTTTTTTTTTTTAATATGACAGAAATATAAATCGGAAAATTAACCATCAACAATCATTAAAAATATCTCCTCTGTTTGAAAATAAATTATTATTTTTATCATGGCAATTTATTTATATAATAATATTTATATATTTTATTTTCCTTTTTATTATGATTATTATTAATATTTATATATATATATTATTATTTATCTTTTTTTTTTTAAGAAACGTCTGTGTTGATTGTAAAATTACGCAAGAAGTGTTATGCAAGTCTTTACCCTTACATAAGAAAAATTTGGCGCCAGCATTCAAAATGAAAGGATAAAATCATGCACAACACATTAACTACAAGTGAATTTCAGCGCTTCAAAATACACATATGGGGCATAAAATTACCAAAAATATTAAAAAAATAAAATATTAAGATAATGAATTATTGTTAAAAAAAATTGTACAGTAAAAAAAAAAAAAAAAAAAAAAAAAAAATTAAAGTCATAGGATATTAGTAAACATTTTGGCAAAAATATTTAAGATATATATATATTATATGTGTTATTTATTTTGAGCAACAATAAAACAATGTGTACAAAATACGTAAGATAATTATCAGAAAGAATATTAGAGGTTTCAGAAATGTAATTATGCAAATCATTTCAATTACTTAGTTATTTGATAAATATTCTGCAACATGAAAATCAAAGTGTGTTTCAATGTGTTTATCAAAACTGTCTTTCCTTAAAGTAATATTCAAGAAGAAAAGAAAATGTACAATTAGTTGCATAGTATTTGTAAAATTTGTGACTCATAATGTAATTCTAGAATATTGAAAATTTTGGCATTTGTCATGAAGCGTTCCAACACAAACTGTATGAGGAAATTAAAAAAAAAAAAATGTAGAAATGGATTTTTTTTTTTTTTTTTTTTTTTTTTTTTTTACACAACAATATGATTTGTAATATTATGGAAAAAAACATCTGTGAATTTGTAATCAAAATTCAGCACGTAATATATAGTGTATTGTCAACTTAAACTTATGTGATATATATCACTATTTATTACTGTTCATGAAGCTATATGAATTGATTAAAAATACTTGTCTCACATAAATTACCAAAGATGCAATAAAAATGTAACAAACATTAAACACATATATATAACAAAAATAAAATATGAGATATTTTTATACTTTATAATTTATGTAAAAACTATTTTTCTTATTATTACCTTTATGCTGAGCAAAATAATCAAATAATATATTTTTATATGATTAAAACATACAAAAACTGTGAAATGGGCTCAGAGTTCACCAACATATTATATTTTCCTTCTTTTAATACTGAAGGCCTAGGGCTTAGTATTTTAAAAATTAATGTAAACAACTCAAAAGAAAAAGTTATATAAAAATAAGTTTCAATTACTTACACTGTGTTGGTAGAAATATCTCTGGTTGTATCTCTGAAAAAAAACAAATTATTATTTTCGAAATACACATACATATGTATATTGTTCTTTTCCACAAATTAAAAATTTCGAAAATTATTCTCTTTCTCAATTAACCGCCGACACA